>JANHGL010011521.1:40427-67385 GCA_024611195.1 Ceyx melanurus | reverse complement strand
ACCTAGAAGATCATCTAGTCCAACCCCCCTGCCTGAGCAGGATCATCTAGACCAAGTCTCTCAGGAACAGATGGGGTACTGTAAAAGAAAGGGGTGATCCCTGTATACATCCATCTTTTGAAGGATATTAACACCTTTTGATAAAATTACCATATAATTAGTATTATTATAATCAGCAACAAATATTTCCTAATTTAAGAATATTTTCTTTCTATGCAGCAAACAGAAAGATCCAAGAACTGTACTGCCCATCCTTCCACGTCAAGGAATGCACATACAAGTAAATGAAATGGATAATTTCAAGTTAAAGTAATACAGAAATCTCACTTTCACTTTCCCCTCCCTCCTCTACTCATATATACACTGCACAAGAGAGGTGAGGTGCTTAACAGCATGATAAAATGATATTCCAATAGCAGCCACTTTAGGGAACTGACTTTCAGCTTCCAGTCAGTCTTTAGCTTGGCCTTATTGCTTAGGTTGTAGAGTCAGAAAGTTATTTAGCTGTACACATTATGTTCTGAGTGGGCTGAGTGCGTGTAATTTATGACTGTTGCACTTTAATGCATATTTAATAAAGCTGCAGACATTTATACACCAAATCAACTGTGTCAATTTTGTTTGCTTTGGGAGGATGGAGATGTCCCATGGCAATGCTGACACTCCTAGTGAGAGATTTAAATTGTAAGACATTTCATTTGAGAGGAGAGCACTTTTAATATACTGTAGCTTGATACAGCAAAAAAAAAATAATCAGCAAGGGTTGACTAACAGATACAGGGAATAAGAGAAATAGGATACGTCTTGTAAAGAGTCTCACCTCTTGCTTTCAGACAAAAAGGAAGAAATTAGATTCTGACTGGCTCAGAAAACCCCCAACCAACAACCAAAGCTGACAGATCCATTTCATTTCACCTCAGATTTCAAGGGAAGAAGGGAAGGGGATGGAAAACAGGGAAAGGAAGATAATCTTTCTACATAAGTATTGTCTGCAGAAGTTCTGTGCATCTTTTGGAGGGCTTTTTTTCCATGCAAGGACCACTTCATAAATAAAAGTAACTTCTCTGCCATTGAGATCCACTGGAAAAGCAAACTCTGTCTGATGATTGTTGTTCCTGGATTTAGATGGAGGTAAACAGCTCCACAGTTTTAATTTAAAGCAATATTAATTGCAGTTTTAATCTGAGATATTTGTAGCCATTACAAGGAAGATACATTTGCATTTCTCCTTATGCTTTTCAAGCAGATCAATCAAAATGACTCAGATTGTAAGGGCTTCCTTTTAACTGGTTGTATATACAAGATGGTCATTCTGTAAAGAAGCCTGGGATGAAGCTCTCTGTTATTTGGTCAGTCCAGACTGCAGTCTTTGTTCTGACAGTCCTTCATACAGCTCAACTTTACACAGCCAAGCCTCAATACAGCTAATAGTCTGGACTTCTGCAAGGCAGATTTTAAGAGACCATGCCAAGTTGCATACTGCTGCAATATACAGCTAGCAGTAGCCAAGGCTGCACTCAAAAATCTGTGGGTCTGTCAGCAGAGTGATTTCAGGCTAGGCATGTCCTCAAAAGTCCAAGTTTTGTCCACTTTTGCTAATTAATCTCTGTGTACAGATAGAAGTGAAATCTAATTTCTTGAATTTAACATTATATCTCCATTATTTTTTCTTTTACTGATTTCCCAAACCTCTCATGTTGTCCTTACAAATATTTTTTAAATGTTCAGTACTTTTTAGATTAAAAAAAAACCACCTTGAAATCTAATTTCTACTTCTCACCCACCATCATTACACAGAAAGAAAACATATCAATACAAACTAGATAAGGACTAAAAAAATTTACCTTGCATGCATGCAGTGTTTTCCTGTCTGAAAAGCAAAAAAATATGATTGAAAAGCCTCAAGTGGAATAAGTTTCTTTAGAGACAGGTTATATTTGCTATAGCACCAGAGTACAGCACAGTATGCTGTGGGTTGTCTATTCTTATGGCTTGATTTATTCCTGCTCATCTGATGTCACTGACTCTATCCTCACTGTGGATGATTACAGTACAAAATCATTTAAGGCTACAAAACCCTGCTAAATCAAGACTATTCAGTCCAGCAGCTCAAGGGTGCACTGTACAAACTCTTTTCTATTCTACTGTATATATTTAAATTGGGCCTTGGGATGACCATTTATTACACTGCATGTTATGGGTTCCCCAAAATAAATGACTTTTTGACACAAACTTTCAGGCTTGCTAAATCCAGCTTCCACACTGCTTGAGGCTAGAAATTTCATCTAAATATTATTGAATTCCAGCACAACATTAGCATGCAGAGATATTTACAATAACATAGCCATTACAACTCAATCAAAAGCTGATTTCCGCCAGAATTATGCAGAATTAAATCTTGCAGGATTCAAATTATTAAAAATCAGAGACTCAATAAAGTGTAGTCTAGAAGTCCCATTTATCAAGGGAGCAGAAATGCCTCTACGTATATAGTGACTTTTTCATGTATATCCTGCAAGAATTTGCATGCATTTTAAAAGATCTGAGTTTAATTCTTATAGAATTTGAGTAACTATACTATATTTATATGGCAATAAGAGCCAACTCAAAATCATTTCTTTATGTTTTCCTTTCTACATATCATGTTTTAAATACATTAGGGTTTTTTTTTTTCCTGTTTCTCACTCGGTAGAAAAATGCTAAGCCAAAATACAAGAAATGCATATATGTTTGGTTCTAATAAAAGCTGAATCAACATATTATTAAAAGTAGCTAGAATGAACTCAAAGAAACTATTAATAAGGATCTCTCACATTGTAGTTGATCAGTGTTTCCAACATGGATTATATTAATTTTGGCCTTTTTCCAACTCACCAAATGCAAGCAGAGGCAGAGCCCAGTTCTTAAAAATAAGGCATCTCTCACTCTGCTTAGCCCTCTTTTCTTACCTCTCCCCACCCAAATCCTTCAAATAAAGCATCTCATCAATAAATTCAGGATTATTTTTTTTTTGTCAACCTGTTCCATGTGTAATGGGGGGAGTCCTGGCACCTACCTCACAGTGAATCTTTCTCTTTACTTGCTTCTCTCCAAAGCACAGCACTAAGATCTCCAATGTTCACATGCAAACCCAGAGTCTGGATTGGCCCTTTCAGTATTAAACACAAGAAGTAAATTAATGGATCTCCAGCCAGTGACTTCAACACTCATTTTGCACCAACAGAACATTAATTAAATAAAAATAACACTTAAAAATAGAAGTCATCAATTCCTGTGGTGAGAATGAGAAACCCCTCTTCTAGAAATGACATCAACTGTATTTCTCCAAGTTCCAGTTGGGTTTGTATTAAACAGATGTAATGAAGTCACACGCAGCAGCTCAGTCTCAACATTAATTTGAGAGATTATTAAGAATTACCCATGCCAGCTTTAATTCCTGTGTCATGGCCCTTTTTTGCAGTTACAAAAATAGTCCAAAACCTGCATTATATACGGATGCCAAAAGAAAATATCCCGTGAATCTTCCCAACAGTAATTAGCCTTGATCACAGACTATTTTCCTAGGAAATTAAAGAACTGAATTGCTTTCTTTCTAACCCAAGCTACAGAGGATGAAGGCAGATGATACTAAAAGCTACTGGCTAACATCTCACCTGTAAACACACATAGGGGCTCCAAGCTTCTCTTTGTGAATGTGAGGTCAGCTTTTATTTTTTTTATCTGTTCTGCTTTTATGGGACCAGTTTCTCCAGTTCTGTCCTTACACAACAACTTCATGGCATGCAGAGCAACTACTGCAGTTTACACTACACAAAAATCAGGTTTTCTCATGACTAGAGTGGGAGGATTTGGCTCCAATTTGCCATGTTCTAACTTTAATTTCATTCTTATTTAAGATTAGTTTAAAATGGACCAATAATTCTTTAAGTAAACAGCTAAAAAATTAAAAGGAAATAAGCTCAGTCAGCAGCAAGAACAATACCCACAGCTAAACCACCACTAAGGAAAGGTGTTAAAATACCATCTGTAGATATATTTAAACAGGGATTATAGGACATACTAAAGATTAGATGATCTAACATCCCTTCTAGATATAATCTCTATGATTCTGTTGTTCAATTGGCTTACAACTGCATGAAAAGCAGTCATGTAAAATCCAACAGTGAAGACTGTCAAGCAAAAATGAAGTCATGATGTAGCCACCAACCATTTGATCTTTTACTTATATCCCAAAAGCCTAAAAAAAAATATGTATTCTTCACTCAGCTGTATTGTAACCACTTATTTTTTCTTTTTTTTTTTTTTTTTTTTCGTAATTAATACAGTATTAAGGTGAACATATAATAGGAAAAAGCTACAGGAGCACATCTGAAAGCAGAATTTACCCCTATGTGATAATATAAAATTACATACCAGAAGAACCTGAAAAACTAAAATAAGGAATTAAGTCATTTAACTGTAGAGGTTGCAATTTCTATCAGAATTTTAATATCTACAATTGCAAATGTACTATTCTCTTTGACATGTCCAAAGAAAAGTGATTATTTTCCACTTGGGGAAATATTTTAGTGTCACAAACTTCTATGCTATAACAAACTTCAGAAATAAGCCTTTCCTAAAAGGAATTTTTTTTCGTTGTTGTTATATTGAAATTCTTTTTTTCTATTGCTATTTCAGGGAGATTTCTAAATTAAAATGGCAAAATTACTGCATGGAAGGCATGTGTGCATGTCAGTGCATGTGTGTATGTCATGGAGAGGGAATTATTTTCTCAAGCAAATAAAAAAAGTGCTCTAAAATCTCTAAATCACTTTTATAAAAGCTAATACTTTTAATAGCCTTTATTATGGATGGGAAGGAATTTTCATTCACAAATGGGTAGATGAATTAAGACACATGTTCTGACAATTAAATTTAATTGCAAATATACAAAGATATCTAGTTCAGACAGCCCTTATTTAAGTACCAAGTTAGCAACAATCATCAAGAAATCATTTCTAATATTTTTGAACCATTATATTTCTTTAATGCAAAGGAAATTATCAAATGTACTCTTGAGATAGCATTTATTCAGAAAGCAATGTACATTTTATTGCACCATCTTTCTGATCCAGTGTTCCCCCAAGTGTTTTAGAAGCTGCTATCCTAGGCACATGTGGACATTGGACAAGAATAATGCTAGAATTTAGCTTTGAAAATTGTACATAATTTTCATGATAAAGGGAAAATGCTGCTAAAAGGAAAAACATTTCAACTTTTAACACTAATGAGCAAAAAGGAATCTTCCTTTTTTTTAAAGACGGTCACAACTGATGGGCTGAATCAGGATATCTGAAAGTCTGGAACCTGTTTAATACTTTAATACAGTTTGCAACACTATGGATTTCAAATGGAGGATGAAAACTGTATTAAACAAGAAATTAGAGCAGTGGTTTTTGATGGCTGAGGTGATGACCCTTCCATCCTGGCATAAAAGTGGTGAACCCCATATAAAACAAATGTCTTTTCAACTCATTTTGATGCATTTACAGGCATTATTAAACAACAATACTAAAGATCACACCCTTAGATTTTATTTCTTGGGCACTCAGTGTAAGGGACAAGAAAAAACAGGGAAATAACCTGTTTTGTTTTGGTTTTATATTTGAACAGCATCTGAAGTTTTTGAAGTTATCTAATGCAATCAGGAGGTACAATTCTCATTTAAATTAATGGGAAACAGGTACCTAGGATCTGCCATAACAAATATATTATTGTCACAGCTTATGTCCATCTCAACTGAATTGCTTTCTAACAGTAAAACAATTAAAAAAAAATGTTCTGCTAAATTAGTAGTAAATAATTCAGAACAAAGAGATGGATGAAAGTTCTATTAACAGATTAAAGATGAATGAAAATTCTGTTAAATAAATATATTAACACCAGTAAATAAAAATAAGAGTATTCTCTGCTAACAATGTAATTGTTAGAAAAAATGAATTTATTTCTTAATTGACCAATATCAAATGTACTTTTTTCTACCCTGCAGATGCTCAAATCATTTTATTTTCTCTTTGTCAGGCTAGAAAGCTTTAGAACCAATTATCAATACTCACCTGGATTTTTACTACTTTTAAGAACTGTCTGTTCAGCAAGCTTCACTTTAATCTGGTTTCTTTTCGTGGGCTGCAACCCAGGCCATTTCTAAACGTTACAAAAATTACTTTGTGTGATATATTACTTATTTTAATCAAATACCATTTTTTCTAATTGTCACTGCTATGGCAAAGTCGCAGGGGATGTTCTGACTTGTGTACATTTCTGACAGTGAAATCGGTAACAACAGCTGCTTTGTGCCAGCTAGTGCATGTACCATACCTCTCAAGCCTTGTCATTCACATCTCCCCTAATTACCAAACATCTGCTTTCCATTTCCATTAACACTGCACTACCAGCTTGTCTAGTTTAATACCAACGACTCTTGACCTCCCCCAAGGAAGACACTTTCTGTCAAAATTCCCCCCAAAGAAAGTAGCTCTGCACACTACATTTGTATTTAAAAAGAAAATTAAAAACAAGATTAAAAAAAAAACAAACCCACACAAAAAAAAAAAAAACCACCACCAAAACACTTCCTTTAAAAAAAAAAAAGTCTCCTGCAATCAGGTAAATAAGATTCAAAATAATTTTGAGCAAATAGTAAACACCCCTTGTAAAAAAACACTTTATGTCTCCAAGAAGCTTAATATGTTTAAGCCCAGAAATATGAATATTCAAGTGTAACCTAAAAAGCAAAGGGTTACATGACAGGTTATGCTAACAGCCTATAGGTTAAGGTGACTGTATATCTGCAAAATATAGAACTATTATCTGTAATGATATCTGTCTATTTAAATAGAGACCATAATGGAAGGTCCCACCTGCCTTTATTATTTTTTTTAATTATGGATTATTATAGTGGTGTTAATGTTCACTGGTTGATCTGGGAACCTAAAAATCAAATGAATTATGACTCTATAACTTAGAGCAATTTTATCCCAGGTTGTGATCTCATAAAAATGTATTCATATTTGGAAATCAGATGGTACTTAAAATATTTAATAGCTTCATTTTGTTTTCAAGTTACAGTACACTATAAAGTACAAGAAGAAAAAAAAAGGTTAAAAATGGGGAATGCCTTATTTTAAAGTGTTAAATGTAACTATTGCCCTCAAAAACTCACAGAGAGGTCTACATTTGATGACAAATGTCATTTGTCAACCTTGATGACATTCATACCCTGGACAACGATGCTCAAGATAATGAAGAAAATCAACCTGAACATCTCACATGTTGACAGCAAATAATCTAACTCATATTTCCTTTTCTAATTCTAAGTTTTCCATGCAGTTACTTCATTAGCTGTGAGGCAAATAACCATGATATAACCAGACATTCCTCTGCCTTTATAACCCAGTTATGCCATGTGTTGAAATGCTGGCAGTAGGTTCATTGCCTTTTCCAGTACAGCTAGTTTCCACTAGGGGAATGGACACTCAGGAGAGATTTGCACTGCAGAAAACACAGTTCTGGAACACAGTCCTGAAATCTGTCAGATAACAGATATTCAAGTTGAACTTCATTAACAAATGGGAAAGAAAAATTGTTGATGGCAGGGGAAGAAAACCAAAAAGTAAAATCATTCGCAGGCAATAATTCAACATCTTGATATTTTGTACCAATAAGTATAAAAGGACTAATGGGATTTTTACTTCAGCCTGGTGTCAGTGGATTCCATCATGGACAATGAAACAAAAGAGAATTAAAAAGAGTTTCACTGGGGTGGGGTTGGGGGGGGTTTAATGTATTTTTGTTGTGTTTTTAATAAGGTGACAAGATAAAATGCTGGAAAAAGGATGATAAAAACTGTGGGGTTTCAATGTATAGTATCTTCCTAATTGTCAACCTCCCTGAAGAACCTATCACGGAAAAACAGTTTAACGGGCGGAGGAAAAAAAATGATCTTTTAATCTCAACAATAAAAGCATTCCAGCCTTTGTATCTGCTGACTTACAAAAAAGTGCTTTCTAACAACAAAAGATGGAGCAGTAATTACATAAATCTTTTCATTCTTGATGAAGACACAATGAAGTATAAGGAAATCAATAGTGTTTCTGCTGTAATTCTTGTTTTTATTATGAGCTGAAAGCAAACTTGTTAAGATTGGATTCTAGTTCTGTGTGTATGCCTGTGTGTATTAAAAAAAAAATAAAAATCCAACAATACCAAAGCAAGAACATGCAGCTTTTGAAAGCTTGGAAATTATTTTCCCCCTATAATACTTAAGACTTATGATGCTGTGAAATCTTACATTAGGAAATGAGTATTATAAGAGTAGTTTAATGTTTTACATATATCTTGAAAAATTGTTAGCAACATAAAAAAAATCCAGTTTTAGTCATTGTTCTGCAGACAGCCAAAATGCCTAAAGGTTACCAACAAAATTGAAATCCATGTATTAAGTAAACTAAATGCACCCTGAAGTCAAATGTTTCCACCTTATTTTCAATAAATTAGCTGTAATGATTTTATCCCACAACATACATTTATAATATATGCCACTCAAAAATGAGTAATACTGTTGATTTTGCAAAGAAAAGGTGGAAATTATTGCATTTAAAAATAATTAATAGATGGGTCTGCATACCTTTGAATTAAATTAAAAGAAAAATATTTCTTTTTTGTGGAGATGATTGCATTCATATCCTGTTTGGTGTGAAAAGTAGATTCCAAAAAGCTTTTAACTAATTTGTTCAATTTGTTTCAAAGCCAACATGAATAGGCTTGGTGCAAATTCAGATTCATTAAAACTTAATTAATATGCATCATTATGCAAATGAGGTTGCAGTTAATGAGTTCTTAAAAGAAGCTTTCTTTAATTAGTTCAGTTTTAATGGCATCATCATTTATCTGACTTGTTTTTAAAGCCACATGACATACAAAAAGTGACCATCCTCTACAATGTTGCAGTTTTCTGTTTCCTAATTGTGTTTCATCTTAATTCTTTAATGCTGAAAACTTTGAAAAAGTTAAATGTTTTGATGTTCAGTTCTACTGAATGCTATTTCAATTAAAAATACACTAGTTTGTTTAGACTAGAGATGTGTCTCCCTTGTTTTTAGTTATTTTTTCCTCCTATTATTTAGGCACTGTTGGTTTTCAGTATACATACAAAAAAGGAAAAATACTTAAAATTTTGGGATGGTTTAGTGTGTGCATTATTAGTGGAGTTGACAAGGTTATATCTATACTGGCAACACTCACTAAAACATAAAAGTTGATTTAGAGGTAAAAATACAAGGAAAATCAGGATAAATGTTGGTGTGAAACAGGTTTAAACATTGCCTAGAGAAACTGAAAAGACAAAAGCAGTGTAGTTACACATTTTTGTCATTTCAAACCTGGAAGCTTCAGAAATATAGAATAAGTTTTGAAACATCTTTGAATCTACAAAATATTGTGCTGCATAATTATAATTATGTTTTGACAAGCTTCTTTAGCATGTGAGGTTTATGAGGGGAAAATTTATACTGCTTTTTCATAGGTTGTTTGCAATACAGCAAAGAGATTCTTAAAGAATATGAGACTAGAGCATCTCTGACCAAGCTACTCTGACCACCTGTGTGTAGTGATCATATGAAATCACAAGGTTTCTTTCTGTGGTAAAACCTTTATAAATTAGGTTTCAGGTAATAGAAAAACTGCTTGCAGTGACAGTAAAGTCTTTGGAACAGGTTCTTGAAACACACAAAATTCAGTGTAGTGCTGGCCTGCAACTAAGGATCCAAGTTACAGTAACTGGAGCATTTGGCACTAATTCCAAACAATGCACACCCATGGTTTGTGTTGCTTTAGAAATCACCTTCTGACAGGCAATCAAATTGGCTGTATCAATAACAATTACCTAGCAAGAATTCTGAATGCCCTTTGAGTTTTGTTTATTCATGTCTAAACCAGAATTAATTTCTGTCAACACAAAGACTCCTAATTCTTCCAGGGAGCTCTGGATCAGGCTGTCAGCACATCATATGTTGAGAGAAAATGGAGTTCTCCACAGATACACTTTCCTGTTTATGTCTGTAGAGCCATTTGCATGAGCAGGAGAAGTTTACCTTGCTACAAACTTGAAGGATCAAGCATGTAATAGATAATTCTTCTTTCTATCAACATTATCTATTGACATCTGATTTATAGCAGTGCCTACAAGAGAGAGAGGACAGTTACTTTTCTAATACCCTGTCAGTGGTGGCCTTTTTTCTGCTTCTCACTTCAAAGCAGATCACTACAAAAGCTGAAGAGATGGAACAACAATAGTCAGTTGATACCCAGGTCATTTAGTTTCAGTGTGTGCAGCACAAAAAACCCATATCTTTGAGGTTTTAATGTGCAAGGATAAACTTAGTGAGACTGTATCATGCAGAGGAGGTCACCCAGGACATGGCATGAAAATTATAGAACTTTGGAAGAAGACATAGTAAAGGAAGGGGGAAAATACAAGATCTGGGCAGTGAGGAAGAATTCACAGAGGCAGATAAAACATTAACAGTACAGGGGGGCATGTGAATATCATTAGACAACACTTGCAGAATATTTGGAATTCAAGTAGTTTAAGTGACAACAGGGAATTGAGAAGCCATTACAACACTGCAGAAAATTCAGTCTTTTGATGTTTTGCAAGGTTTTCCAAACACAGCAAAGGGAAATCAGTACATCAGCTCCAGCTTTCCATCAAGTCTGGACTTTTCTTGGAGAGAAGCAGTTATATTTTGGCTATGTTGCTCAGACAGACCCATCAGAATAGTCCAACACAGACCTACTCTACCTTCTGTGAGAAGTCTACTCTGACCTTCTCTCTGTTATCCATGCTCCATCCATATCTCCCTTCTTCCTGAGCAAGTACTGAAAACAAACAAGGTAATGCTCCACTGCTAATCTTCAATCATTTTAAAGCCAAAAAATCCTAGCCAAACATATTGAAAGATAAACTGATACATAATATGATTTCTAGATGTTTATCTTCCTGGACAGGAAGATTTAGCTCCTCAAATTGTGGTTCACTGTAGCCCCATGAGTGTTTTGCACAGAATTAACCTACCATAACCTCCTCCATCTGAGAAAAAAAACCAGGAGTTAAAAGCTGTTAACTTTGTCACCTGAAAGAGTAGAAGTTTCAACAGAGGATTAATGGACAAAACCTAAGGATTTTTAGGTATCATAGATAATCTGTATTTTCCCACTACTGCAAACTTCTCTGTGTCTGTGCCTTTTTAATAATCAATTGCCAAACACTCGTATTAAACAGCAAACATTTTGACAGGGCAAATTTCCCTTCTCTATTTTATTCCTCTTCTCATATAAACATTACAACTAATTAACATCATTTCTATAAGAGGAATAGAGTTCCTTCGCCCACAAATTGTTCTATCATTTGAAGCTTGGGTCAAATATCTAACATGTCATATTATCATCATTAAATTGATGTTTTAATCCTCCTTAATGCATGACAGAAATGAGCTGTCAATTACAAGAGGAATATTGACATTTTATTCCTGACATCATTTTCAATGGAAGGAATAAAACACCAATTAAACAACAATTATAAACAAGGTATGACATGTTTTATATTTGACATACAGTATATTAATAATAATTTTTAAATATCATTTCTCACTAATAGTAAGGAGAACAGAAGTTTATTAAGAAGATAAACTACCTCTCCTCTTGATTCTTCATGCACCTTAATACTCCAGTGGGAGTTATGCCCAAAAACACACCACCAGCTTCTTAAGTTAGGAATAGAGGAAAAATTACTTAGGAAATGTTAGAGGAGGCAGTGACTGATTTCTGAACTCAGGTCTGGAGTGTTCCAAGAAGGTTGGAAGAATTTCTGTAGGGAAATTCTTTCTGTAGAGACAGAAGAAAAAAAGTATAAGCAGAGATGAAAATAAAATGAATATTTTTAAGAAGGTTACTTCCATTTGCCAGTGCTTCCTTTTTGATCCTGACTTCTTTTAACTTCCAGCACCCCTCAGCCTGTGCTCACACGTTCAGGAAATCTTTCCTTAGATGCAAGGAAAATGCTGCACCAGCAAATCACATAATTCCAAGGGATTAATCTATACTAGATTCCCAGCAGAGCACTGAAAAAGGAATCTGCCATTAGTAGCAGCTGTGTGTATACCACACAATCACTCTCCAGCGATTGCAGGCAAGAGGGAAGTATTGGTCCAGCTCAGTTGTATCTTTCATTTTACACACAGCAAATGGTTATCTTGTGTCAGGTTCTTCACAACTCCCAATGCCAGCTCTCTGTGAGAAAGCTTCCTCATATTAGGCTTGAATAAAATCCATTTTCCTGAAGAACTGACTGTATGAGAAATGAGAAAATCCATCTATGAGTCTAGGGTAGTTAGCATTGCTGCAACCTCTTCAGGACTCACCAATCATCATTAGAAGTTTGCTTTCTGATTTCAAGATGAGTGATTTTAAAGGATGGCTTTCTGTTTTAACAGGGTAAACTATTTTAGAATCCATTTTCATTTACCTTGATAATTTCACCATTGACTTTTACTAACACCAGGACTGGGCCTTATTTTTAAGCATCATATAAGGCATTTTTTAAAGTCTCTGATTAATTGCAGTATTTAAGTGTTGAACAATAACAGGAAAAAAAATCCAATCTCAGACCACACACATTACATAGAAGTTCTCAGTAGGACACTGTTAGGAAGCCTGAGAATGTTTTGCAAAGTATATTCAGTAGGGCCCAGCCAACAGACTAAGTCCTGTACTCATGTTGACAACCTTGAATGGTTGTCTCTGGTGCTCAAAAAAGGTCTTAATAGTGACACCCTTTCTTAGCCTGGATGCTCTCAGGTGATTCTTCTTAGCAAACACTTTTCCTTTGTTTGCCCCTAGGTGTCCTATTTGGAGGCATTGTTTGTCTTAGAACTGATCTGACAGGCTAGCCAACAAAAGGAAAAATATATTTTTATTTATGAAGCACCCAAGAAAAGTTTGTTTATCTAGTTGTAAAACACTGTAAGGGGTAAGCAGTAAATAGGAAAGAGAACATAAAACTGATGAGTGCTTACCCTCTATTCCCTACTGATGTTTCTACTTAGCCCTGCTTAGCATTTCAATCTATATAAAGTCAATGGGCCATATAACCTTCTTCTATATACACTAACCAATTAACATTATTCTTTAATAGGAAGAAGTTTAGGGAATTCTTTTTTTCCAGTTTGATTCAAAGTAGCATTGTTACTAAACAACAATGGTAATGGGTGCACTTGTTCAATGAAAACAACTGATCTCTACTGAGCATATGCATTTATTTTTAATAACAATTTCAGTAATAGTTTATTAATATTAAGTAAATGGTAAAGATTCCTATTAGAAAGTTACAGTAAAATATTAAACTTATAGGTCTACTTAGGTAAGCAGTAAATTAAAGATATTTAAAAGACAGAGCAAAGTATAGTGGACTAAAAGGGATCCAGTCAGGTTAAAATAAAATTTAAAAAGTGATTGTTTTCTTTGTATGAACAATGAAAATTAATTTTTCAAATATGCTTTTGTTCAGAGCATGTTTATAACCCCCTTGACTTGCAGTTGCTCAAGCACAAAAATAATGTCTGTTTGCTTGCAAACTCCTCAAAGGATATAGATTGGATAGTTCTGGTGGTGAGGCTGTGTTTTGGGATTTGGAGTGAAGTTTGGATGGTTTTGGGTTTTTTTGCTTCCAATTGTCTAATGTTAGAATACTTTGAGACATTTACCTTGACAAAGCCCAGATTCAGAAATGTTAGTCAGAACAAACTTTCATTATTATTTTCATCTCCTTCTGTGGTAGTATGGTGATTTGAAAATGACTTTATTATCACCAAAAATCAGAGTTCAATTTACATTACCTATCCTAGTAGGAAAACTAGAAAATGTTAGTAGAATAATAGCATTCACAAAAGTAGAATCCAGAAAACTGGTGAACTAGTGGCTAAAATCCAATGGAAATATGACCTAAATAAATTACTACAGAAAAGGAAACAACTAACTAAAAGACTATTAATTCAATTCTTGGAATACCACCCTAAAGAGCTTTTTTCCAAATCCAGCAATATTCAAAATTTTCATTAACAGCTTGGATGATACAATAAAGAATAAATCTATCAAATCTGGGAGGAATGGCAAGAAGGAGCTTAGAATTAAAAACAACCTCAGTAAATTAGAAGAATGGTCTGAGAACAGTGTGAACTGCTTCATACAGGGATAAAAAATAACATGCAAAAATCTACAGTAAGCAATAATTGGCTATGCTAGCACTACATGCAGTGTTTAGGGGATTATAGTAGATCTCAGCCTGAGAATGAACCAATGCTGGTACTGCAAGAAATGTCAAAGTCATCCTGAAGTTATTAACAGGAGTATTGCAACAGGAAGAGAGATTTGTCTCCTCAACAAGGAATGAGTATCCTGAACATGACTTGTGTCAGTTTAGGACACAAGTAAGTAGTAAAAAAATGTAAATATTTTGGGCTTGGACATAGGGGTAACTACTACACAACCATGTATAATAGAAAAGTAAATTCCTTCCATTATAAATTGACAGTTCCAAATGTCTCTATCCTAACACAAAAGCAAAATGAAGATCAATACGATTAAGAAAAAAAAAAGTTATAAACTGAAAACTGCTACTCCATGCCAGAAAAAACACCAACAAACCAAAACAAAACACCAAAACCCAACTCCTCTCCCTGAAAACAGGAGTCTGGCAGGATTAAATATGTTAATTATAAATGTACATGGATAGATTTCTATTTAAGATCAGATCAAATATTCAATATCCAACTAAAACCATCAGTATACTTCATCAGACTGCTGGATATGAATCAACTGGAAGGCCTTGTCTAAAATGTAATGTTAGTATGCTTCAGATAACGTGAGCCAATTAGCAGATTATGCATGTTGGCAGAGACAAGCACACGACTAGTTTAGCATGTCCTGAAGGCAAAGTTCAACTTAGGTTTCTTGTTCTCTAAACACAAAATTTACGTTGCTGTCTACATGAGGCCTAAGCAATTTTGAATTACACTGATGTCCTGGAGTTCCTTCTGACCTCCACTGATGCAGCTGCTGCCAGTTAGAGATAGGATATTGGAACACAGAGATTTAGAAACACTCAGCCTGGCTTCCTGGGTAACACATCTACAAGTGAGGTGTTTAGCTGAAATCCAGGATTCGAGCCAGTCCCATCCAGCATGACCAATTTTTTTTCCAGAAGAACTAACTGTGAGTGCTCAGACACAAATAGCAAATCCCTCTTTCTGGTAGCAGCCAAGTTTAGGATGCTCCTCTGAACCTTTGCTGTTCTACAAAATCTTTTCTATTTTCTAAGGTGCATCAGTTTTTAGGGGCCATCACTTAATGGATCCATTTTCTCCCTAAATCACATGGAAATATGCAGTGTCAACATCACTTTTACTCACTGGTAACCATGGGTTAAGCCACATCATCTTCTCACAGTAAGACATTGTACATATTTTCACTTGCAAGATTTTTCTGTGAGTAAGATTTATTTTTAAAAGAAAGAGAACATGTATGAGTCAAAAGGTTCATTTACAAGGCTGTCATGGAGACAGCATTTTTAAATAACCACAGCTACATCAAATGATAATCATCAAACCAAATAAACTAAATGCCAAAATACTCTGAAACCTAAAAATAAGAGCCAGGTCTAAATTACTCTAATTTCTAAAGCTTTACAACATTTCAAAAGGTAAGTCACGTTCTGAGTGTATATTCTTTGTTTTTCATTCTTGAAGAGCAGTGAAGTGGTTTGTGAATCAGGCTTTTAAGACATTTGGCTGTAGCAAAATTGTAATAAAAAATGCATAATATGTACTTAAGAAGGCAAGTAACACCTCTGTCATAAATTGGTTCTTTGAAATATTTAAATTAAAAAGTCTAAAGCATACCATGCTTGCATAAAACAGAATTGAAGAGCATGTAACTTAGATACATTGGTTTCCTCAAAGGAATAAATTTAAAATTGGGATTGCTCAAGGTAAGGAAAATTTTTTCAAGACAATATCAACATTGTTAGGGGGATTTTCTCCGATTCACTTTTTCTTTTGTCATTCTCTGAGAGAGCTTCCTTTCCATTGTAATTCATTGAAATTATAATTAACAATGAAAAAATTACACATTTACTTACACTCCCTTTTGAATAGTGGAGGAATTTCACTGAAAAAAATAAAGTAAAAAAGCCCTCTTTAATGAACAGCAAAGTCTATCTCTATGGCTTAATGCCTTTTCTTCTCTTCAAACACAAAACCTTAAAATCCTCATACTCAGTTCCCACTCAGATATCATTCCCACTCAAGTAAACTGGCATTTTGCCTGAATGAAATGAGTAACATGATAGGAATTCGGCCAATGAGACTGTATCAGTTTATTGCAATATTTCCCAACAGACCACAAGCAAAACTGTACTCCGGATGACAGAAGAAGGCTGCCCAGCACATATGCAGCTCCTGGAATTCTGCCAGTCGGGCAATATCCATTGTATTTCTACAGAATGGAGCAAGAAACATATTGAGAGAGGCAATCAAAGCAGAAAGCCCAGGGCAGAGTCAGTTCTGCAAGCAAGGGCATATGTCTTTCTAAGTTCCATTTTAATATATTTTGGAAAGACATTAAATTTAAAACAAGATGCAGAGAACAGACATATTCCAAGTTCATGGGACTGCATCTAACTTTCAGTTACTAACTCATTGCTGAAATATGTTTCTTCTTGGTAATGACCAAATAAGTTCTTACAACATTTTTCTGTCTCACCTGACGCTCATATGGACCTCAGATCATCATCAAATAATATATAATACATCCGTTCATGCAAATTCAGAACACCCAGAATACACAATTCCAAAGCGGAAAAAGATAATTTAACTATTTTTAATTTGCAAGTAAGCACAACCCCTCCCTTCTATGCTTCTGTGCCTCTCTTCTGTCTTAAGGAGTTTGTTCCATTTAGTGACTTTTATGTAGAACCCCTGCATGTTTTATTTTGAATTTTTCTGTATTTGTCTTAGATTAGCCTCCTGGAACCTGTGGTTATTAGTACATTACCATGGAAAGTCATGATCTAAAATGAAAACCACCTCTATGGGCTATAAATAAAACACAATTAACTTCAACCATTAATTTGTTACAAAATGCACCAACTCTTTCATTACATGTCACCTAACATTTCACATGAAAAATGTGTATCAGTAAATATATATTTATTGAATTCATTCTGCTTATCATGTTTATATATCACATACACAAACAGAATTATTAATAGCTTTCTCTCTTCCTTCTCTGTATTTTCATTGGTTAATAAAAACTCTCTATTCATCCTCTACATCTTTTCTTGCTTAACATCACTTCATTGTATGACTCTGAGAGTCTCTTTAAAAAAAGGGGAATATTTATTAATTATCCAATTAAATGTATGTATTATATCATTTCTGTTAGTGACATGGTAGCAAAGACTGTCAGCAGTTCCCTACAAACCCTGCTTTCAGAGGCTTATAATTACAGTGTAAAATTTGCCACTTCCACTGCAAAGTTTCCACTTGAGGAGGGTTGTTGTTCTATACAGTTCTACTATCAGCTGTCCAACACATATTATTTAAACATGAAATTAAAATTTTCATTAATGCTCAATGGCATTCATAGTATATCAGACTTTATTTCCTTTCATTTTTATTTAAAATGAGTTGACCATATCTATATGTAGTATAACTCTTGAGACACCTACTACTTTCTCACTACATCAGCCACATTAAAGAAGTAAGCTGCCTATGTAATAAGTGAAAAGAAAGTCTGATTTTTGACACTGGTCATTGGATTCAGGAGCATCCATAGCTGGGAATATCTCTACCACAACAGATAACACCAGTTGTTCTGTATTATCCAGGCACAAGTGTAGCTTTAACTCCTAATTCTTACTTTTCTATTCATGCAGATCATAGTCTAAGGCAAGAATTTAAATCTGGTTGTTATAAACTGCAGTGTATTAGAAGAACTCAGCTACACTTAGGAACCTGCACCATTACACTACATTTTTACATTGCAGATAAAAACTGCAAAATGGAATCCATAAAAACCACAGAGAAAAAGACTTCCTACATGTATCCCCAGTAACACAGCAGTCACCCAAGCTCTTCAAACTGCTGAAGTTGTAATATTTTTTTCTAGCTTATTTTTGGCTGAAGCTCACACATTTAAAATTCAGGTATCTCCATGAATTCAGTTTCCTAAAAATTTTTTCCCCCCATCTATGTTTAGCTCCCCCCTTCATCCCAGGCCAAAAGTGGGGCTGTGCAGCTGCAAGCTACCAGCATAGGATCCAAGTAGGTGGTCTGTGGTATATTTATGCTGGCCTACAGAGGCACATGTTCTTTCCAAACATATTAAACTTAAATTGATTCTCATTCCTCAAACAGCATGGTCCCAGTAAAGCTAGTCCAACCTTTGAGATGTTAAGCAGGTTAGGGAGGCTTGGCAGCCTCAAATAAGAGTGCTCTTAGTGCATCAGAGCAGGGTAGCTAAAGTCAAATGTACCTCTGTGAGATGCAGTTTGTCTGCAGAATTTGATCCAAGAAGAGGTTTTGCTGGAGCTCTGAGAAGCAGCCCAGTTTTAGCTCATGTTTTGCTGTTGCCTGTAACTACCTGTTCCTTGCCTCTGTTCATGCTTTGCTTATTTTCTCTGAAGGGGAGAAATTTCCTAAGAGGAAAATTCCTCCCTCAGGGTGGCCTATGATCTCTCAGAACGTAACTATATGTGCATAAAGAGATGCTGGCCTTCAAAAAAAACCAAAACAAAACAAAACCAACAAAAAAAGAACAAAAAAATTAAAAAACAACAACAACAAAAAGCAAACAAACAAAAAACAAACCCTCAAAACTTAAGAGTATCTCAGCACAACTGTCTCATGTCATGTCTTCTATTGTCTTTTGTTTTTAATTATTTCAAAGTAATAAATAGAAACTCTGCTGAGAGAGCACAGAAGTTGAGAAAATCAGATCCCAGAAGGCATCTGGATAACATGAAGTATGTTGCTTCTGGACCATAGACTAACCTAGATCACCTTAGAGTCATCATAGTAGATCACTGTACTGCATACTCCACACTCCCTCACTGGGCTACTTCTGTCCTTGGCACCATCTGGCTTGCAAAGGCATCCTCAGAAGTCCTCATTCTATAAAGAGTCCTGTGGAAAGACTTTCTTCCAAGAAACAGCAATTTTAGGAGACCATAAATTCACTCTAGATGTTTAAAAAGGACAGAGAAACTGCTGTATCTTACCTTCAATGCTTTGTCCCCCTGTGCTGCACAACTAATGTCAACTCTCAGACTTTGAGAATGTTTTTATTTAACCCACAGCGGCCAAAATCAAATAACTGACTATTGCACCTCACCTTATTTTAAAAGACAAGTAATTCCTAGCCCTCAGAATCACTAAAGAACATTTAGAAATGTGAACTCTGCCTTTTTCCATAAATAGAAGGATAAAAAGAATTTTTTTCCAGACACTAAGCACAGTTCATATTCATTCAAGATTACAGAATGTCCTTCATCATTGATCCACATTGGATAGCAAGAATGAGCACAGCCAAAAGTCATCTATAAATCTGATTTTTCTCTCTAAACCTTATTTCTTCAACATTCTTATTATTGTGTGTGACTAACAAGTTCAGCTCTGATTTCAAGCACACTTATGGAATAAATTTGAAAAAAAGAAAAGATTTGTGGTCATTTATGGAATTGTGCACAAGCATAACCATGGTCAGAACAGTTTTCTGCTATAAACATTGTCCTTTTAAAGACAAGGAGAGGGGAAGGAAAAAAAATAGAAGTTAGTAATTACATAATAAAAATTAATCAAAAAATAATGCTTTGAAAGATTATAACTCTCTATATAAATTGATTTACTGTATAAATTTCCTGATTCTGAGAAAATGTTTTCACCTTGGAGTTTTATACAAAACAGAAGCAGGCTGGACTGCAGCTGCTTGCCCAGACCTCTGGGAAAAATGTTTTCCATGGAATTTATCACCTTGAACCATTTTATTTAAGAAAAAAAAAAAAATCCAAAGGATTTGCTAAATTGGAGCTTTCAAAACTTTTTTTTTTTCCAAAAGTCCTAAAGTATGCCATTAAAGCTGCCGAGTTGTGCATAGCATACAGAGACTCTTGTTGGAGTTTATAGAATCTGACATGAGAATGTTAAAGAAAACAGAGCACATATATGGAGGGTGACAGCAGATTATTTATTTTTACATATTTTTTCAAATATCAATAAATCCATCTGAAACTTCATGGTCTGAGATGTTGTAAGAGCAGCAAACCACAAATTATAATTTAGTTTCTTTTGCTTTCTACACACTTTCCTCACAGCTCCCAAAGAAATTTGAAGTGAATACATGCCCAAAATAAAATGTTAATAAGCAAATTTCAGCTTTCTGGAAAGCCTAGGAAGGTGTTATCAATAGAAAACCTCAACACTAGCTTCATGGTTCAGCAGGATAATGTGTTTAATTATGACAGAACTTACGTGTCTGCAGCTTGCTACTGAGGATGCAAATCCTGCCTCAAGCCACAGCCTGTGACATGCAAACAGTGCCAAGTCCAGAGACTGCCTATAGCCACAATTAGAGGTGAGGGTGGTGATTTAAGGTAAGACACCACAGAAATCTGGTTAAAATCTTGACAAATTTTAGTCATTTGGGCTGAAATTGTCTTTATCTGCCGTCTGCTTTACCTGGCAAATTATTTGGGGCAGGTGCTTTCTTTGGTCACTGCTCAATCTTATTGTGCCACTGTGGAAATTCTTCTGTGTTTGATCACTTACTAAGCCTTTAATACAACTACATTTTGTACATGCTTGGCAAGGGCCTCTTCAGAATTCACCAACTCCCTAAATATTTGATCACAGAACCTTCAGAGACCGTTTCAAGCCGGGGGGTGAAGCTTCTATTTACGAATGACTGCAAGAATCAGTTATGAGCACCAAGGATGTGATGGAACCTTGTGTCTCCCATTTTTTACTTTACCCAAATCCCTGCATCCAGCTCAGTCACCTCTAAGGACTGGCTGAAAACGTGTCCAAAGTCAGGACACTTCTAAGGGAAGAGATAGGCTGCTGCTGAGATCAGCCCTGACCTACAGTGCTCTGCACTCCAGCAATAGCAATCAAGTCTGTCCCGAGTTCTCCTCCCAGCTCTAGCTCTTCCTCTTCCTCCTCCTGACAAAATAATAATTAAAAAATAAATAAACCAACCCAGCTGGGACTAGAGCTCCCTATCCCTTTAAATTTTGCCTGCAGAATTGAAAAGCTTTGAAGTGGCTCTGAACACAAAGCTGGCTCCAGGTCTCTCCCTCCTGTGTTCTCAATGGACTGTGTGCCTGGCAGCCTGCAGGACAATTCAAACACAGTCAATTCAAATACAGATTGAACAAATGCTAAACACACTGGAAGAGCAAGAGAAGGTCTATGAAATATTGGATACAGTTTGAGTCTGGAGGCTGCTAAGGAGAAAGAAGAATGCAAGCAATAAGTTCAAAGTAAACAAGGCCTAGGGTCTTTCCCGGAGACATTTGAAGCCATTCCTCATCTCCCAGTAATAACTTGTGCTGGGAATGCCAAGGGAAACTAGTTGGATTTCTGCTACAAGGATGTTCTGGAGATCCCAGGATGCAGCTGAAACTACCTTAGCCAAGTCCTATGCTATGTAGAGGCAGGAGTATCTGGACACACACAAAGAGTTTAATTGCATTAAAGAAAACCAACCCTACTACTACTTCCAATGCCATCGAGCTGGTGCTTTAGGCATATCAACCCAAAACTGAAATGTAAAATCTTCCTGCTCATCTGCTGCCTGAATTCACCTTTCCAATCACCTCAGCTTTCCTCAGAGCATTGGGTTCTCAGTTTTCAAATGCCAAAATTACCCCAATCTGCATGGCTCTGTTCCATCTTCAGGATGTATTTTGTGATAATCATTTACCCATTTTTTATGCAGATAATACAATCATCGAGGTCTCTGGTATATTGTGGTGTAGCTCATCTCAGAAAAGAAAATTCTATGAAAAAAAAATATTGATAAGAAAATCTGTATTAATTAGTGACATGCTAGAAGGAAAAGATTTCCTTTTCCTTATTAAAAATTTGCAGTGTATTATACTCCCTTAGAGCCTGGCATTTAAATATAGTTGTTTTCTTTCTCTCCAATAACATCTCGGCCACAACTCCTTAATAAATTATAAATCATGATGTAGTTTTTATGTAAATGCATTTTTGTGTTCAAGCACAGTATTAATGTTTGTGTATGCAAATGAACAAAGGATATGTCTAAAAGAGGTCATGGTTCAAATCATTGCAAACTTTCAAATGCTTTACCATGTTAACAGCTGAATATGAAACTGTTCTCTTTCTTTCCCTGCTCCTTAACAATTACGAATGTTTTAAATGCACCTGTTGCTAATACCTAATTTCTGTTTAGTGCAGCTTCATGGAAAATATGGTCATGTGTCAGTGTATAGTTCCTGCTTGATGTTGCATATAATTCTTATAATATTCTGAATGGCATGTGCTAATTATTTAGCACAATAGCTCATCTTATGGAGCTGTAAGGCTGTAAAAGAAGGGTGGTAATTACTTAGGATGGGAATGTCTCTTTTTTTGTAAAAAACAAAGTGTGGGAGGAAATTTTTTCTTTTTTTTAACATGAAATGAAATGGAAGAACAGCTTGGAGTATCAGAAGGGTTAATATTTTGTAGTTTTTATTGTCTGTAAAGCTAGATCTGAATCCTGCAGTGCAGATACCAACTGCTGTATATTTCTATGCACTGTATTAAGTGGTCAGCTTCTGTTCTCCCACAGAGTTGACAGAGGAAAAGTTCTTAACTTAGCTGTCTCTTAAAACTTGATAAGAACTCACCTATACACTTTATATAAAGGAGATGCATCTCACAGATTTTTAAACCAGTTCCAAAAATCCAGCATCTTAAACTTACACAGAAGTGAATAAACCACAAAATGAAAACCACTAAGGAAACAGGTCCACAGAACATATATATATATATATATGTAAGTGTGTGTGCCTCTGCTTGTGCTAGTTCTAGATGTAAAAAAAATAAATAAAAACACTAACAAAAAACAGCCAACCAAACCCAACCAACACTAACTTGTATGTGGAATAAATGGAAATAATTAAGTGATCAAGTCTTGCACTTAAGAAAGCTTTTTATTGGAGTCTTGAGTGTAACAACTACCTTCAGGCTAAAACAGAGAAAGAAATACTCAAAATCTTATTCTATTAAAGATGAGATTATAACTTGGAGGACTAATCTAGAGATTGAGAAAAACTGGATGGAATATGCACAATTTATGGGTACAATCCTGTCCATGACTAGTGTTCCTACTGCTTTTAGTCACAAGAACTTGTCAGAAAGTTCACAGGGAGTGGTTGGACACATTAGTAGAATCAAGATGGACTACAAAAATATACATGCAATATAAAATAGACATTAAAAAAGCAGAGCAACACAAAGAACACACAAAGGCAATATTTTCAGATTATACCCTGAACACTAATTAATTGCGTGGAAAGAATAATGAATAAATCACATGAATACTCATTTAAATCTACATATAAACACTCTACAGATCTCACAGTAGTCACAAAATCAAGATTTCTTAGCTCAAATGTGCAGGGAGAGTGAATTTTCAGTGTCTGTGTTCTACAACTCACTAAGATACAATTTAAAAACCACTCTTTCAAAAATCCTTGCAGCAGAAAGCAGATTAAAAGGCTTCCACTTATCCAGCTGAAGTACAAACACGGCCATGAAAATCACATCACCAGTCACAACTAAGCTATATCTTTTACATTTCTGTGTATTAGGGATTAGTTGTAAGTTTCAGGTTATAAAAAAATGGTGGGGAGTTCTGCTGAGGAAAAGCTGCTTTCATTAATTTCTAAGAACGCAATAAATGTTGAGAAAATTGCAATTTGCTTGTGAATATTTGTATATTATACAAGTGGTGAAGTCCATTGAATAGATTATTTTCCAGGTTCTAATGGCAGGCATTAGGTGACATTTTAAATATAGCAACAGCCCACAGAGAGGCCAAAAAGTCAATACTTAAATTGAAAAAGGATAAACTAATAGTACCTTAAAATGCTTTCAGGCAGGACTGAACACAGAAAGATTCAGTTTAAGCTGAAATTTTATGGGACATTTGTGAAGAGCTAATACAGAGTTCACAACCAACTCTGTGCTGGCATTTATCTTCAGTGGGCTTCCTACTTCCACTGATGATGTGAACATTAAATTGCCACTGACTTCTAACAGAACCAAATAAAATACTATAATTATACACTTTGTGCTATCTGTACTGTACTGTATTATTATCTATAATTGATTATTCAACTCAGTAGCTATTGTTCTTTAAAATGCTTTTGACACATTGGAGAAAAAGTGCTATATAAAATAAAGTTGATGAGCTTTCGGACATTCTGCCACACGTGATGGTGAAGGCAGTGCAAAGCAGCTCAGTCCCACTCATACAAAGTCACAGCCCAGTTTTTTGAGTCTGTGTTCCACTCTGACAGACTTCAGCTGAGAAACAGACCTCACTATTCTGAATAAAAAAAAAATCTTTAAATATCCACTAACAAAGCACATAGATCATATTCTCAAAACAGGAAAAGACTGTGGCCTGTCCCCTTAGATTCCTATGTATCAACCTGCTTCACTAAGCACAGAAAATTGTTTTTATATTTCTTTTTTTTTTACAAGGCAATAAGATAAACAAGGGTTGGGTTTTTAAGCCATTTAAAACTAGTAGGCTTAGTTCCAAGTAGCCTCAGTATTTACAAGGTTGCCAAAGTAATGTCTACATTATTTTCAGATTAAGAAAAGAACCCTGAGAAAAAAAATTATTGTTGGAGTGTAACAAGTTTGCTAATCACAAAAATATTTATTTTTGTATCTTCAGAACACATACTATTGCTTCCCATAATTAACAAATGAGATTAAATGTTAACCAGTTTAAATCTGTCAAAATATTTTAATAAGGGGGGCAGATGTTCTGTTTTGTTAAGTATCACTATTTACTTTATGAGGTAATGATAACCTTACCTTTCCTCTGCAATAGTTAATAGTAAATGGTTAGAGCTTGCCAAAGAGCAAATAAATCATTACACTAAATACAGGTTGTCAGGCTAGTTTAGTACCTTGTACACTCCATTTTGCTTAGATAAATGGCTTAGAAGGGGATTTACTGTCTATGCTATTTTCCAGAAAGGTCCTGGCTTTCCTATGTTGTGTAGTTTCCTACCAGATGTTAAGAAAGATACTATATCAATAGGTAGATTTTACAGTGACAGGCTTACTTGCTTGGGTTGACTTCATAAATGTACAAATGTGAGACAAGATGCAGACCTCACAGAATGCCATTACAGAGAGTACATTTGTAGAAAGAAAGTGGCTTTGGTAAATAAAAGTGCAAAATGAAGGCAAGTTGAATAGAGTAAAATCAAGGCTCTAAAACATTCCTTAGAGTTCTCTTTGATTTAACCCTATTAATACCTTTCATATTCACTCTTCGTCAAATTTGCAGTTGTTCAGCTCCAATAAAATATGCAGCCAGGTTTTAAAACTGTTATTGAAGACAGTAAGTGTACATTAGATGTCATGGTGTTCTGAAGAGCTGAGACACTTCTGGGGCTAAGCACAAGTGGATCTGACCAACATGAGACCCTCAAACCTGAGAAGGCTCCTGTTGGGCTTTTACACAGTTCAAGTCCCATTAAAATCTACCTGCCAGCTAAGACCTTACTTGTTTTTACAAGTATATACATAATAGCTGCTTTTTGCACAGATATATTTGAAATTTTGTACTAAACAGTATTTTCACAGAAGTATATTTATTCAAGATTCACTCTTTCATTTTTTCCCCACTGTAAAAGTCCTGACATCCAACTACAGAAAAGCAATAATTTGGAAAATTATGCAAAGCTAACAGCTAATAATGGTTGAAGGAAAGAGATCACAAGTTCCATTGGCTGACATTTGTATAAACTATTTGCAGAACACTTGAGAAAAGCAACTCTGGTCATGGAAAGAAGGATGAGGTTGTGAGTGATCTGTGAACAAGGAAAAGGTCCAATAAATTGGCTCACTTATTCACACTGAATAATTCAAACAGCTTGACTCAACACTAGACATACTCCTTACTCCTTTTAAAGGATTAAAATATTCATGGTTTCTTCTGTCAAATGCCATTATTGCTTTGTAATACAGGAGCAATGGTTATCTTCCCAAGGGCTGTGGGAGACTCAGATGTGGATCATTGACTCCAGTTGTGGCAAACACTGCTTCTAGCAATGATCTCAGACTCACATCTGTGTGTCCCACATCACACCAGTTCTACCAAGGCAAGCTGAAACACTATCTCCATCTTTACTAATCATATTCTAATGCTAAATAAGCACTTTTGTGCTACCCCAAGACCACTGTGCAGTGAAGTCTAGGTCCTCTCTATCACAGCTATGACAAGGTCACCCTGAGACAGCATTCTTACCTCAATAAAAAAAAAAATAATTCTATTCACCAGCTCAAGAATGAGTTTCTCTTTGCCTCCTTCCACATCCAGGAACACAAAGTTGAATGGGAGCAAATGATGTCAAGAAAAGGAGGTGATGAATCTTACGTATTTAATCAGAGAAAGCCACCCCAACAGGTGATACAGAAGCCACTAACTTCCTTAAAGTGGCCACTAGCAACTCTTCAGAAAATAAAATTGCAGGGGACAGAGCTACTACTGTTCAGCACACTCATAGACATCAGCTCCCAAAGATCCTCTGAAGACAACACAGAATCA
>JANHGL010011521.1:27844-40327 GCA_024611195.1 Ceyx melanurus | reverse complement strand
GGAAGGGACCTAGAAGATCATCTAGTCCAACCCCCCTGCCAGAGCAGGATCACCTAGACCAAGTCACCCAGGAACACTTTTCTACCCATGTCAACCTTCCAGTCTGCTTCAATTAATATTTTGCAAGATGGACACACTTTATAAATCTTCGACTTTGCTGTGATTTTGGTAAATTTCTCTTTAAGACAATCCAACCTGTTCAGTTTTTCAGTCTTTTTTTTTTTTTTTCCCCCTGCTTTCTTTTAAAGACATCTTAATTAGTCTAATCCTGACTGGTCTCTTTCCAATGTTCCTGTTGGCACAGTAGGATTTCAATTAACATTCTGCTTTAGCACTGCAAATGCCCTTGCTCAGATTTTTTTTCTTTTTTTTTTTTTTTTTAAATGTGCTATTTTGGATGCCATCTCTCTTCTCTTTTCTTCCTCAAAAATTGTTCAGATTCTAAAAGGTTTTGGAAGCAGAGGTTGTTATGCCAGTTTGTGCTTTATGAGCTTATCAAGGGATAGTGCATCATTAATTTTTTTTTTTATTATGGTGTGTTTTCTGCACTTCAGGGTTATATTCCTTGTCTGCTCTGACCACATCACTCATCCTCCTTTCAGCCCCTCCTGGTTTCACAACAGCAAGTTCATGCTGCTTGTCCTCAGCTTCAAGGCTCTTCAAAACTCCACCCTCCTTTATTTGTCTGTTCTTGTCTCTAATTGCATTTCTCTTCCTCCCTTTCACACACACATACACAGACACACAGACACACACACACTTTCTTCTAATCCACCAACAATCTCCTCTTCTGTTTGTCAGCTTCTCTCACACAGCTCCACCCTGCCCCTCACACATGGAGTGCCCTCTCTGAACTGAGCTGTCAGGCGATTGTCCTCGCTTCTTTGAAATCTATCCTTAAAAATCCACCTCTGCTGCAATGTCTGAAAGAAATCAGCTAATTAATGATGGTTATGTTGAGGGGCAGATGGAATAGCTGACATTTACTTTACTATAATAATTAAAAAACACAAACCCCCTTTTGTGCAAGTGTAAGTATATTAATCTCTGCTAGACTGCTCTTCCAGAGGGACAGCAATATGGATGGAGCAGGGACTAGATCTTGCAGACTGTGCACATCACCCCTGACTGACTTTAGACCATGGGAAACTCTCTTTTCTTTACTCTTCACCTGTTTTGCATGTTTAAACTATAATCACTGCAGGATAGCATCTGTGGATACGTCTACTCTGCATATCATGCAGCAAGTGATAACCTTTAGGTGAAATAGGAGAGTCACAGCATCATGCAGCTAATTTATTCAGAAAGTATTCTCTATTATCCAATATGTGTCCACAGTAATTAATGCGATAATAAAATTATTTTGATCGCATTATCTTGGAAGTAAATAGCATAAACAAAAATAACAATACCCAGCTAAGTACTTTGCTGTTACTGCAAAGTAATAAAAATATAAGTGGACTTTAAAAGCAGGTTCAAACACATGGGCTGGACTTTAAAGACACTGCTACACAAAAGTATCCCCTGATGTCCAATATATCTATAGTTTCTCCCAGGCCAACAAAATCCTACTCAATCTTTACATTTCAGTTCCCATCCAGACTCTGCTACTTTAATGCAACTGGAAACCTCATCTTTTGGGCTAGAAAGCAGAGGGAGACACATCTGTTGCTAACCACTCCTTTGTATTGCTCTTGGCTGCAGAAATTGGCACACCTCAACCACAAGAGCACAATAAACCCATCGGACCTTTCTGTGCTTACTCATCTTCTCTGGAAATCTAGCTCATATTCTTGGTACATCGGTTTTCGATCACTAAAAAAAAGTGTGTAAATTATCTACTGGTTGACAAATTTGTTGCAAAACTTAAATATTTACAGAATGACAGATGAAGAATACTGGTAAACAAGGATTGCTGCCACAGTAAAACCACTTCAAAATGGAGCAGTTCGTCCAGATAGTAATCTGCAGCAGGTTGATGAAAGTGTTCAGCTGTTTCAAAAGATACAGCTAAGTAGAAAGTGATTAATAAGAAAAGCTTAATTTCCCCTCTTTTAAAGTGGCTGAATAGTGTTTACTCTTTGTGACTTATTACATTCCTCTGCTTCAAAAACACACCAGAAATCTTGAAAACGAACAAAATATATATATATATATAAACCCAAAGAAATCTAAAGAAAAATCCACAAAACTGGAAAACTACTGCAGATTTCCTACCTAGTTAAATCCAAATATGTTTTCCACTCTACAGCCTTCTCCAAAATCAATCCAGATCATTCTTCACTTTGACACTGAACACTGTTATACATTTCCAAGAGCTCATGTACAGCCATAAAGAGACCTAAAAACATTACCTGAGGAGCTCAGATTTTCATCCAATCCCATTTCCACACGTGTGGCCCCATTATGACCATTCATAGATGATCACTTCTGGCTGCACCAGGAGCTTCCATCTCAAACTAGGCCCAGGAGAGTGAACATGCAGCCTGGGTGCCACCTCTTATTTAACACCTTCTCATGAGTCTTCACCCTGAGATGCCTCACCTGGGGATTCTGGGATGAAAGGGAGCACTGCAGGAGACACCCAAGCAAGTCTGACAGGGTAGAGGAGGAAGCTAATTGAGAGTTAGCTCTGGAGAAGGATCAAGTGAATGTAATTTGGGCCAAACAGCTTAGATTGTGCAGTATGTGAAAGTCATGATGAGTTTAGCAGCATCATTCAGTAATACTGTTGTAATTCCACCTATCAGGGAAATACAAACGTCTTATTACTTCAGCTTCAGAAAACAACATAGGAGAAAATGAGCTGTTTACCCACTTTATATTTTGAACATGCAAACCCAAGCTTCTTTTCTTCTTCAATTAACTTGATGATTCTAGCAGGTAGAGGAGGAACAATAGCTGGTAATGGTAAGGAAAAGAAGTGTGTGGGATCTTCTTTTGGGTGTAATTCCTCAGTACATTAAATGAGACGAACAAAAGAGAAATTAAACATAATCCTGTGCCATGGTACTGTGACATAAGTGTCAACTTCAAATTTCAAATACAATTATAAGAGTCTTCTAATAATTATATAGGTGGCAAACAAGGCTTTAGGGCAAACATATGTGGCAAAAAAACTACTAATGGCATTCTACAGAATATCAGCTGAGCCTGACCCCTCCTATGCATCATATTGTGATAAGGTCAACTTGGTGGAAAGGTTAAGAGCAGTTAAACACTGACCCATCCCTCCCCAGTCTTTTCCATATTCATAGGAATTATCATCCATATTCATGCAACAAGATAAGTACCTTCAACATACAGAGGTTAAAAAAAAAATAAATTTACTTCTTTACAATCTTATTCAGTGCCATGACACTAATTCCCAGAGCATGGATCAGGACATAAATTACTGTGTCTGTAAGGCTGGGCAGAATGGATGAGAAGAAAACATAGAGCAGCCTCTGGATGACACTTAAATATTGAAGATTTGCTTTTGGGAATTCTGAATTGGAAACAAGACACATGAAACCACGATGCTTGTACATGGGTAGAGCACAATGATTTCAGAATATATGATGCATGCTAATATGTAGCCCTCACAGGTAAGTGGCATGAGAGGCCCAAGGCTAGTTTATGAAATCTTAGGCAAATATACTCAAACAACAACAACACAAACAAAAGGCACAGACAACCTGTTGCCACTGCAAAACTGGGGCTACAGGTACTTTTTTTGGGAGGGTTACAGATAATTTTGCAGAACTTACACTTTGTGCACCTTGTTTTGCCTTTCCTGCAGAGTAACTTTTCAAACATGAATTCCCCTTCAGTTTCTCTTTTCTTTTTCTGCCTTCATTTGTACATATATATGTTCTAAACAATTAAAAATATTAAAAATACTTTAATATTAATTTTACACCTGGTTGGTATTCCTTTGCTAGAAGACTTTCTCTTTTTTTTTCAAACCAAAATGTGAGAATCTGTGTTGACATTAAAGCATCATCCCACCCCTTTTTGCAGGTGAAAACCATATTCAATTAACTGGTCCTCTCCAAACAGAACTTCTTTCCATGCCTACGGAAACAGAAAATAATGAACCTCACTAGAAGAATATTATTATACAGTAAATGCCAGCTTCACTCATTTTCCTGACTCCAGGAAAAAGTCACCATCTTTCCTTCCATTTCTAAAGAAGCATCAACTCCTTCAGTATATTTCAGTAGGAAAAATGGCTCAATTTTTCTTGCCTGTCCACTCATCATTATTAGCATAATGGTGGCAAAGCAGTAAAGGAGGCTAGATGGCTAAACTAATAGGATTTTTTTTTTAAATGTTATTATTTGGTAAAGATTTATACAGCACTTTTGCAACTATCAGTTTACTGTGCCAATTTTTAAATGCAGATTGTATCTTCCAGTGTTTACTTACAGAAGTCCAGATGCCTGCACTGGGGCTTTGCTGAGCTAAAGGTCTGGAAACTTGCACGCATTCAGAGCATGGGGAGCTGTCTCAACCTGAAGTGATTAAAAAATAAGTACATAAAAAAGGTGGGAGCAGTCATCTCATCTGAGCCCTGGCAGTGTCACCCACAGCTAGTGATGGCAAGGCCAGACTTCAGGTGCCATGATGGGGAGATGGTGGCTGGGCACTGGGAAGCAGGAATCATTGGTGTCACAATAATACCATGCCAGCCTTTACCACTGTCATAGAAGCCTTTTCTTACCTTATACTCCTTTCTCTTTTGAAGGATAGGGTTTTTTTTCCCTTTTTACATTTATTTCAAAGAAAGTGAAGCTGCGTCTGTATTAATCAACCTCTGCTCCTAAGGTGCTTAAACAATCACGTTCCCCCTCCAAAACTGCAATGCCTAAGTGTCTTGCTGTCTTTAAAGTATTTTATCTTTGTGAGGCCCTTCAGAAGTGAGGAATCTGTCTCACTCCAGCAGGGTGGGAGCTGCAGGGTGGAAGGACAGTGGAGCCTAAGTCTCTTAGCCTCAAGCAGCCCCTCACCAGAGCTGCTTCTTCACAGACCTAGCCCAACCAGTCTGACCTCAGGAGAGTTTCTTCCCAGCTGTGGACTGGGGTGTTTTGCACCTGAAGCAAATGCCATTCCCAGCCATGCTGCATGTGGGCAAGACAATGACAGCTAAAACTCAACAAACAAGTAAAGCCCAGAAGAGGAGCACCCAGGGCAGGCCACACAGGAACAGATCCAGGCAGGTTTTGAAAATCTCTAGAGAAGAAAACTCTCTGAACAGCCTGTTCCAGGCTCTGTCACACTCATCAGGAAAGAATTTTTTCCTCATGTTGAGGTAGAACTTCCTGGTCTAGTTTGTGCCCATTGCCCCTTGTCCTGCCACAGAGTACCACTGAAAAGAGACCGGTCCCTTCTACTTGACACCCACCCTGCAGATATTTTTAAATATTAATAAGATCCTTTCTCTGTCTTCTCTTCTCCAGACTAAACAGCCTCAGGTCTCTCAGCCTTTCCCCACAAGACAGATGTTCCAGTCCCAGTGTGAAAAAGCTACTGAGACTATGGCAGTGTTCTCACTTAAAATATATATTACTGCCTTGGATTACACATTTTGCTGTGCTTATTTTATGTTTCCAATTGTCGACATATCTAGAGCAAATTCTTTGTGACTTTGGCACGTTACAAGGGAGAAGTTCTTCCACTAATCTACAGAATTGCATCAGTTCTTTGACAATGAGAATTACAGAGCCTTTTATTCAAGTAAATCAGGCACTTCAGGAATCATGTAGATTTAATGCTTCTCAGAGAAATTGTACTACATAGTCTTGCTTGCTCTAGGGTTTTGAGGGCCTTCAACAAAGCCTCTCTTGGGGATAGCATCATGCTAAACAGCCTTTCTTTCTGTTTCTCCCTGAAACTTGCAGCTTTCCACTTCATTCCCCAAGTTCAAGATGCAAGATTATAAACTTACTGCCTTTTCTCCTGACTTGTCTGCCTGTGAGGGCTCTTCTTGCTCTACTGTGCAGAAAAAGGAATCTTTAGCAACCCCTTGGCCCGTAGTAGGGATTTTACCAGCAAATGTAGATCCTGACCTTGATAGATAGCCCAGTTTTACAGACAGCAGTCTACTGACAGAGCTCTCCTCTGGAAGAGGCAGGGCATTTTGACTTCTAGGTATATGAGGCCTGAACATCTGCTCTGAGGTCCATGTGTGCCCTGATCTCCCTCCACTTGGCCTTTTATTCTATAACTCTTTAATCCTGTAAATAACCAAGCTCGGGCTGATTTTTACCCGAATTTGCTTTGTGTTTTTCTAGGATTACATTTTTAAATTTTAAATTACAATTTTTTCTCTCCACCCCCCCATCTTTTGTAATCAATAGAATGGAATCAATACTTAGGGGTCAAGGCCTTTTCTTTTTCCTGTGGCTAAGCTTTTTCCAGCCTTGCATTTTAAATAAAAACCTGTATTCTCAGCCATCTGTAAAAAGGATGGGAGGGAAAAAAAACCCCAGCTGATTAGTGTCTCTCTTTTAGGTCTTAGGGTAATGGCTGCTTTTACCTTTCTAGTTTAATTCAGCACATTTACAAAGCATTAAATCTGTCAGTATGGCATTAACTTCTATCATGTGCATATTAATAGGAATAATAATCAAAACATCGAGTGAGTTTGGGTGTTTAAACTGGTAATATTTTCTTTAAGTGCTAGTACACATTTGGCTTGGAAGGTGCTCAATATTGCAAAGGATTTTAAAAATCAGATTTATCTCCTGTATGTATCGAAGTATTTTGCAGTAAACCTGCTCATTTGTACCCCAAAGGGCACGACTTTGTCATCATGCTGATGTTTTCATGGAACACATTTGGAAAACACAATTTCTAACTTTTGTCGCCTCCATTAAGAATAATGTTGATTAAGTGGAATCAGCATGTAAGAAAAATATTTAGCAGCTGTTCTCTTATTGCAAAATCGTAAATATATGGAAAAATAATCACACAGATATTTTATGCCAATTAGCAAATACTTCTTTTAATTAAAGCATGTTGAGCATTACGGCATCGTCTTACTATTACTGAAATTCAAATAAAATGTAGGGATGGTGGAATTAGAGAGAAAACATCTTCATCAGTATAGTTGAAAGGTTTTGCTTAGCTAGCCAAATGGGTTCAGAGGGATTCCTGTATTGTGTGATTTTTAAAAAAATAAAAATAAAAAATTATCTCTCTATTTTATATCATTACAGTGATCTCATTGAAAGAAGAAAGGAGAAAAAAAAAAAAGAAAAAGAAGCTGCTTTCCCTTTAATCAGCACAAAAGATGGAAAAAACTACTGCATTAATACAAATTATTTGCATCTTCAGTGTTGCCAACATATAACAGTTGTAAATCAAGGATATATTTTGAGAAATCCTAAATCAGTTTTTACAAATCAGCACTCTTAGTAACAGCTTTCAAAGAATAAAAGAATACAGCCATGGGAATTCTTATTTATGACTGAGGGTAAGTACAAATTAAACGTATCTATTTCACTTATGCTGCAAAGTGCTATTATTCAGTGGTCCAAAATTTTATCAATTTATCTGTATTCACTTTTTATTAGGAAAGAAGTGTACAACCATGCAGGTTTCAACGATGTAGATAATAGTAATCAGGAAAAGAAATACTCCCTGGTGAGGATGAAAGGAATGCATGCTACCTTCTCAGAGGCTCAGTAATGTATCTTTAGGAAAAACAGTATACATGTAAGAACATTGTCCTGGAACACACTAAAGGAGTTGACTGGCTTTGTCAACTGCAAAGTAAAAGCCTTTGCTGTACCCTCTGCTCATATCTAATCATTTATGCCTTGCACACACCACCTACACACCTAACACTTCACTGACAATGCTTTGCATTTCCCCACTACCCCCCAAATACAATGGAAAGTTAATTGAATGTTTTATGCTCTAGCAATATCAAAGAAATGAAAAGAACGTAGGTTTCAACTGTATTTCAATAATAAGTGCATTAATTTTTACCTTTTAACTGACACTTGTACTAATTTCCTTAAATGCTCTTTTTTACTCTTTTTTGATCTGTCTGGCTTTGTCGGGTCTGATGATGAGGGCTTACTTCAAATGCAAAAAGATTAGCTCTCTTTCCTTTAATAGCACAATTATAGCTTGTGTGATGTCTAAATCATGAAAGATATCAGGGACAGACTTCTAAAGTCGCATCAGTTTATTACAAAAGTGGTAGTAATCATTTTAATATCAAAATTACTCTAATTTCCTAGTGGCATTTAGGAATTGTTGGGCACTCATACACACAAAGATTAGTAGCCATTTACTTCTAATTTGACTTAAATAATTGTTATAAATAATACAATGAAATTAAAAGGCTCTGTGTTACATTTTCACCTCTACCCAAGATGTTACTCTGGCACTAAAAGTATATTGCCACATCAAAGCAAGAACCAAGAGATCCATTTTGACATTTTTAGATATGCCAGAATCTACATCTCATTTTTTGGATTTAGTTCAACATGGGACTTAGCACTAAACACTAAAGAATAAATGTGCCTTCCTTAAAGATATGTAATATGTTTAATCCCATCAATGCTTAGTCTACTTTTTAAATCCTGGATTTAATATACTTTACAATGAGAGGGCAAGATTAAGATACCCTTTCTCATACTGGATTGCACCTATCTCCCCAAGTATTACAATTAGTTATATTACGACAGCAAGTAGAGTCCCTGTTCAAGAGGAGGGCATGTAAATGATTAAGTGTAATACAAATCTAAAGGAAGATTTATCTTATATCCCAAACTGATTTGATTCACACATGTTTATGTAATGGTCATTGCTAGCCAAGATAAAGAGGGATCTCATATCTCAAACAAGGTAGCAACTATCTCCTTCAAGAATACTCCCTAAAAAAAACTTCTTCTGCATTAGAGATAAAGATTTTAAAAAATAATAATGCCCCAAACATCTAGATAACATCTTGTATGCAGCAGGTGAAAGTGGAAGACTGTTGCAGTGATTTTTTTCAAATATTTTAGATGCTGTGGGTGTTAAAACAGTAGTTTTAAAGGAGAATTTGCTAGTTAAATCCAGGAGTGACAATAGAAATTGTTGTAAGTACTAGCTCTGATCAATTTAAAGTTCATAACAGATAAAGTGGAACAGTTTGACCCGTTGTCAGTCTATTTTAAGATGAACATTTGTTAAATTCTAATGAAAAAATGTAGCACTTAAACTTTGGCAGAAGAACAATTAGTTTTTTCCCCTGAAAAAAAAAAAAAACCACATGGCACTTTTACTTTAGCTACAAGCAATAAATATGAGCTGCAACAGACTCTAACAGCTATTGTCCATATCTACATGGATATGTCATACAAGCAGAGTTCACCTCAATTTCAAGCACATCAAATTTCTGTCTACACCATATAGCTTATGATGCATTTAGGCTGCTCACACAAGAGCTGATTTTCTAGTGTTTAAGAACAACTTGCACCTTTTTGACATGCAGGGCTATGATCAGCCAAGCCAATCAATGCTGTTTGCACCAAGAAGCAAGAAAAAGACTGAGCAGCTATTATATCCCATCAGCTAACACCTTACTTCACTTCAGGAAATTCAGAGAACTTTTAACTCAATTTACATTAAAACATCTCCTTCCTGCCTGTTATGTGCTACGTGCATTGGAATTGTTTGTTTTGCATTTTCAGAGGCTGGTAGAGAAACAGAGTGACTGGGGAAATACTGGGATTCCAGCAGGCACTTGAGAAAGTTTATAGGGCAAGAAAACTTCCAGTTTCCCTACTCACAGTCAGTAGATTTACACATTAGTGTAATAAGTTGTCATTTATCAGCAGATAGTATATGGGTCTGTCTATGGAAAGAAGATATTGGAAGTGGATAATCCTTGCATTCTTCAGCCCTGCTTTGAGTATATTGAGAAAAATAACAGATAAAGACAGACCAAAAAGAAACATCAGAGATCTAGAAAACCTCTGGAAGATGATGGTGAAATTTATAAGATTGATCAAAGTAAAGTGAGAAGTTTCACTTCTGTGGCTTTTGCACAAACTAAAGATAAAGGATGCACCAACTCAGGTCTTTCCTCACTGACACAGCACATTGTGGAGGGAATAATGTGAATTTCTAACTGGAATGCTGACCCACTATCTTATAAACAAAAGGCATAAGCTCATGGATTCAAGTTGAAGCTAGCTGGACACAGAAATCATAATATGGCACGTTGTCAGGCTTGAAAGCTGTCCAGGTGGAGCTAAGCAGGGTATTGCTGGCCAAAAGTACATTTTTCCTCTCCAGTAAGGCTCTCAAAATCATCCATTGATAACCATTATATATATTCTGATTCCAGCACAACAAGGCAAGGGTAGGCAAAGCATGGTTACAAGAATATTAATACAAATTATCAAGTTTTAATAACTGAGAAGTGTATGCTTGAGAATAACAAGATGTTTCATACTCATTTCTGTTTGAATTTCTTTCTACCTTGTAGATACATTCCACATTGCTTACCATATTAAAATAATGAATGAGGAAAAAGTTTTGCCTTTACAGGCTTAGCAAAAATAAATAAAAAAATACAAAATATTTTCCCTACATATTAAGAATTCATTACTATTGCTGGGAAATAAAATTTTATTCAGCATTAAGAATAAACTTTTTTGTCTTAGTTAATAAACTTAATAGAATATGAAGATACATTTTGTTGCACAAGTTCCAGAAGAAAAATTTTAAGGCAGAGCCCAGAGCACAAATGGGTCCCAAGATGATAACTTTTGACAGAAGCATAATCAGCTCTTATTAGAATCCACTGCACTGCTTTATGGTAATTGTAGTTAAATATATGGCTAGGAGTCTTTTATACCTTTAATATGCATGTTTTGTCCTATAGACTTCTGCCATTAGGATCCAACCCATTTTTTTTCCCCCTTCCTTGCCAAGATTATTGAATTTCTATCTATCTACATCATCTACAATTTCCTGCTTAATTAATTTCTTGTAGCCTAATTCTTGAACTTTCATTCAGGTTTTCAGTCTGGACACCACTGAAACATCTTTTGAAGGTTCTTCTTCTAGTGAAATTTCAGGGTCTAAATCTTACATCTCCCTGGGACATCTCAACATCTTTTCACACAACCAGCCATCCTCATCAGTTTTTCTTACTCCAAATTCTCCTTTTCCTCTAACTCTCTAAACAATGCCTTTGATGTCTCACTTGGTGCACACTCCCCATCTCTATCCACTCCTGTCTGGGGACCTCCCATCCCTACCTAATACAGAACTTAACATACAGCCTTTTTGTAACATATACAATTAAATATTTACTGTGTAGTATCTATGAAGACAGGAATAAAGCAAAACAATGGTAGACAAGATGTTATAGCTTCTTAAAAAATAAAAAAAAAATAAATATGTGAACTATATGATTGACCAAGAGAAAAAAGGAACATATAAGGCTAATTTGCTCCCTTTCTAAGCTTTCTAATTTAGATGGCTAACCCTGTTCTAACATGGTATTTTTTTATATATTAATAACTGTTTCATATGATGTCTTTTTTATTATGATGAAATTTTATTATCAAGTGTTAATGTCTTAAAAAGATCTTCAAAGAGAGTTTTTAGTTTCTTTTCAAGATAAATATTAAAAGTAAACGTTTTCTTTCAGGCCTCATTTGGTAAAGGGGCAGAAGAGTAATCTACTGTAAAATGACATTGTTTTTCTAAAAGGAAGTGTCAGAATAATCTGGTTTTCTAGAGATTCCTGAGACTTTGCAAAAGGATGGTTTCAACTGGATGGTTTGCAACCTCCTTGGGGTTTTTTTGTGGAATTTTCTAATAAGATTGTCATGAGTAAAGGGTCAGGTTTCTTTCTCAACTATAGTAGGCAGTGTGTAAATAATGATCAGACAGTGGGCCAAGTCCTGGGCTTATCACATATACATATATATTACTTTAAAAAAAAAAAGGTTTCTAGTGTCATTTTGTCAATTTTGGATCAAAACAACAGCTACAGCAGATAAAAATAGATGAGACTAAATCACACAGCAATGACACTGACTTTAGTCAGATTAAATGCAAGAAGAGGAGGTCAATTTTTTTTAATTGCAAGTGGCTAATTCACTGATTGCTAAAAACTATTCATGAATAATTTATATCTCAAATATTAAACTATGCATGGGATGAGTTACTGGGGAGAGTAAGGAACCTGCAACTCTTCCTCTCTGTATTCTGTGCTAAGATTTGACCTGTTTAACATCTACTCCTTAGTTGTATTAATGATTGATCTTAAATTATGTATATTTATGAAACATTATTAGAGAAAAATATTTCACCATTTTAAGATGAAACAGTGATGTACAAAGCTAAATACAATGAAAATAAAAATCTCACTGACCAAAATTGGAGCTCAACACAGAATCACAGAATGGAAGGGAGCTAGAAGATCATCTAGTCCAACCCCCCTGCCAGAGCAGGGGCACCTAGACCAAGTCACCCAGGAAC
>JANHGL010011521.1:0-21551 GCA_024611195.1 Ceyx melanurus | reverse complement strand
TTTTTAAATAATATATTTTTCTATAGACACCTTCCAGATTTTCCCTTTTAATTCCTATTGGCTTTCCTTACAGCCTGCAATAGATCTATTTATTACATATAGACTGATAAGCCATTAATCACTTCTGCCATGTGTAAATACCAAAAAAAAAAAGTGATCAGCTGCACTCTAAGAGGTTTTCCTGTGAAGGATGATCATTTGAAAACTCAGATCTCCTTCTCCCTTGCAAGAATTCTAAAGTTGTAATGATACAAGCATTTCTATGGATACTATCTCTGTCAGGATCCTTTAACCTGATATTTTTTCATAACATTCATCCATGTTTTGCAAGCCTCATTCATGTGGAATGGGTACTTCTTTCCATAAGTAATTCCCATTGACTTCAATAGACCAATGATGCTGCAAGATTCTTCTCAACATCAGTGAGAACATCAGCCTTCAGCCTCTGTGTGCTGAAAGTCACTAGTGGCAAACAGTGAAAAATGTACATAACAAATCATTACTACCTTCTTTTTTACTGCTTCAAAACATTAATTTATTCCCAAATTAGGCATAACTATTACACTTTTGCCTAGGCTGACATCCAGTCAAAGGCAAAGAAAAATTAAAATATTAGCAACAAACCAGTTCAGATGAATAGCTAACTAGTCTTGCCTTGTGATTGAGAAATAATGTCAATTTTATTTTATTCCTCACCTTCCTACCATGCCAGAGGCTCCAGCCTGAGCCTTTCAGAATGTTCCAGGCACAACTTAGTCTCATCGTAGTCCCACAGTGCTTGGGTGGTCTCTCTCAAACTACCCAAGGCAGGAACACCACCTTGATGTGTAATGCACTCATCCATTTCTCTTGTCTACTCAGACATCCCAGGCCAATGATTTATTTGCAGAGGTGAAGCTAGGAAAACCTCCCCCCTTCCAAACACATGTACACATACTTTTATAAACTGGCTAAAATATTCAGTAACTTCCCAGAGGGGAATGGGTTCCCCCTCTCCCTCTCCTATATGTTTTATATGGTTTCCATTATTATTTGATAAATGTGTTATGACACACTATTTACCTCGGTCAGCAGCTCTGGGGAGCTTTATGCAGCTTTGCTCCCCACCTCTGCCACCCACTAGATATTTCACAAATAAATCACATCCCCAGATTAAGACAATACTGTCTGGTACTGGAAAGGGAGAAGAGAGTTAGGAGGAGATGTGTTGGAGGAGGCTTTGGTTTCATTTCTCTCACCTGATCCACACAGAGCTGAAACTCAGTCAGTAAGAGTGGGTCTGCCTCAGTCGACTCCTTTTTGCTTCCAGGAGCAGGAAGACATTCAGTGTTCAGTGTGATAACTCTTCATGTTTGAGGTTCCTAGAAAAAAAAAGTAAAATAGTCAAAACTTAGTTTTCTACATGGTCAGGAGCAAGTCTACAGAGCTATATCATACTACACATAAGCACAGGCATCCAAATAATCTTTTCCAAGGGCAGGAAGAGTGCCAGCATCTACTGTTTGAAAGAAGGGCTGCAGACCTGTCCTGCTGGAAAGAAAATAAATATATTTAAGGTGGATGATCACAGGTGTGGACTTGCTCAATTTTGTGTTAGAGAAATTTGTGGAGAGGAGGAGGATTTGTTCTCCAAAGCAGTTACCAAATGACATTACTGCAGCAACTGTGCATATACTCCAAACTAGAGATATCAGGGAAACACTTGGTGTCATTGTAATCTCATTTTATATTAATTTGTACCAAAATCCAGAGGGGACACCATGAGCAGTGTCTGAAGATACAATGAGTTGTTTGGGGAGCTTTTTGAAACAGTGATGGAGCTGTTTGTACACATATATATTTTTCAGAACAGGGCAATATGAAACCTGATTAAACCTTCTACCTTGAAAATTACTGAAAAGCAGATCCTTGCTAAGACAGCCTGACTTTCCAAAACCAAACACAACCAAGAGCTCAAAGGAAATTACATCAGTGAGATAAAGCAGCCACTTTTCACACAACTTAAAATGTTTTAGAGAACACCACTGTTCCAAACAGCAACTTGCTAATCCCACCAACACAGAGCAGGAGCTGGAGAAAAGGCCAGAACAGAACTCAGTCACAGTGTTGTTGACTCCAAACATTCAAGAAGTATGAATTGATAGTACCTTCCTCATTGCTATAAATTAAATAAAGTCTGGCTGAGAGTCACAGGAGTTTTGTAATATTTGTCTGTGTGTTTTAAAGTTGCAATATTTTTTAAAAATAAGTGAATTATGACAGAAGCATGCTAATATAAGAAAAAAGATGTCAGTGTTTCCTCTGCCATGATGCCAGGGAGAGGGTCTGCCAGCCCCCCAGTCATGTTAGTAGACAAGCACCTTTGAACTGTGTTCTAAGTGAATTATGCCATGAACACCAGTGCTGTCTTCTCAGTGCCTTCACAGATAGCCAGAGTCCTTGCCATCCTTTGAGCTCACTAACAAAAGCAGCATGGGGACATCCTTCCCTCAGGGACTTTGTGTGCTTAGTGCTCATTACTTTTCCCCATTCTCATATGCAGCTATAGAATTTTTAAGTCTTTTGTACTCAAGATTTCCTCTGGTGCTCATCAGAGGAGGTGAGAGCTGTCCTTTCTCATCAAAGATCCCAGGACAGGCTTCAGGTACCCTGAAGACAAAATAAGCCAGCCTGCAAAGAAGATAGAGCACTCACAGACCTTCTGGCATAGTAGCCCTAAATAATGGACCTCTGGTAGAAGCTGCTTCTCCTTCTGTATATCCTGGAATAGAAACCAGGTAAAGAGCAATGCCTGCAAACTGGATTTGCAGATTAAAAACAAAAACAAACACCCCACATAAAAAAACTCAACAAATAAAACCCTTTCCTATCTCTTACAGAGCTTTGGAATACAACACCTATCCTTCCCATCCTCTGTGCTATTAGAATGAAAGATAAACATGCTCATAGTTATAAGTACTCATCTCAAAAATATGAAATGTATTTCCCTATGAATGCAGAAGCCCAGTAAAACCCCAGTAAAAATGTCCCCTGAAAATCCTATATTAAGGAAATAATTTGGCAAATCTCAGTCACAGATAAAATTGAGAAATATGAGCTGTGTAATGAATGCAATGCTATATTATGACAGATTATAATAGTACATGGCATTATGCAAAAGAACACAGTATGCCAATGTAAGTTGATGTGGCACACTCTACAGATGATAATTCCAGTCTGTTTCAGCAACAGTATGAAAAGTGAAGCAGAGCAGAGCAAAATCCCTATGAATTAAATTAGGTGGAGAAAAAAAGAAAAAAGAGAAAAGTATGAGGAATATCATTTTGATTTGGAAAACAACTCATATGCCAGCAGTCAGTGATTCTTCAGCACAACTCCTATTCCTATGTTTTTTGAGTCCAGACTGTTCTGCTGTTTCTGTGCTCCCATGCCTTTGCTTCTCCTCAGGACTATTGAAGTGACGTGCAGATTTACAATAATGAGAAGAAAATCAAATCCACCTCAACATGCTAAAATAATGGTATTGGCAGTTCTTAGCTCATTGTTCATGAGTTCACATAAAAATAATGAAGGAGAAGCAGGTGAAGTATATGTATTGCCTTCCTAATGAAAAAGTGTTATCTTCTGTGAAAATCACCAGTCTAAAATAATAATCCAGAGATTATGGACAGGTAACAGATGTTCAAGATGAATCAATGGGGATTAAAAAAAATAAAATAATGGAAACAATTGTGTGCTGTAGTAATGTGGTCATAATCCTTCCCCTTTACAAATGTTGCGTTCATGCAATATATTGTCAAAACTTTGAAAAAAATAGCCACTTTATTTCAACAGAAGACAATGAAACCTCAATGTCTTGCAAATGTTGATTATCTTTCATTTCCCCTGTCTGAATAACCCCAATTCATCTCTTAGCCCTCTTCCCATCCTGTATAACCCCCCCAAGCAAGCAGAAGATAATTCTTGCTATAGTCTGGAATCACAAGCAGGCTGTTTGGCTACCCAGTACACATCTGCTAATTGACTTGCTGAGGGATAATTAGAATTTAGTATTTTTTCTGTCCACTTAGTCATTTTTCATTAAACCTACAGATATTTCAATAGAGACTTCCACTCCTCAATCAGCTTTGTCAAAACTGGGCACTTCAGTTGGCTTTGGGCACAGCAGACACATCTGCAGAGCAGTTGCATCAACCTTTATTCCTAAGGGAGCTGAAGTGGGAATTTAAGTGTCTTTAGCAAGGAGCATAACCTGAGCACTCAGAATTAGGTTGGAAGTTAAACTACAGTAATTTGCTGAACCTAGACAGAATGGAAAGATTTCTCACTAGGAAAAAAACCTTCTCAAAACCACTACCACAGAGTCTTGTTTTATATTAACTCCATGACACGAATTCTGGTTTGCAGTGGCTTTACATTGCAATTCCCAATTTCTACACTGCTGCCAGTGTGCATCATCACCAGGTCTTGTGTCACACTACATAAAGTTTCCTCTGACACCTCATTCTTCCAGTTCCTGTCCCAAATCCATAAAGGCCACCCAGCTGTGTAACACCCCAGATCCTTCTGTGACTGGAGAGCAAGGGTGTGTTGTGCTGAGTTGGGAGCCACACGTGCCAGGCTGGCCAGTGATGGTGGCCAAGCTGCACAGGGTGATCCTGAGCCCTTCTCTCTGGTAGGTGCAAAAGACACATCCCTGATTGCTAAAAGCAACTTTGAGGAAATGCATTAATAATTTTCTCTTTCTGAGACCTCTACCCCTTCAGCAACTTTCCCTGAATGTGGTCAATAGCTCACAAACCCACTGGGAACAGAAGCTGACAGACATCATGATAGCACATGTCTCCCTTACAAAACACAAAGATGAGGAGGTTCATGTTCACCTGATTGTAAATGATTTCTTCTCACTGGGCTGTGTGACCCCAGCCATTTAAGATGCTTGCTTTTCCCTGTGTTGCCTGAGAGTGCCTTGGCAGCCACCCTCCCCATGACGATGACTCAGTGTGCTGTTTTTCCTGTCTTCTTCTATGAAACACATCATTTGATGTGACTAACACAGCTCATTTGAATGAGTCACCAGGCCAGGAAATGTAAAGAAGATGCAGCATTCTACAGAGTGCAGTTCAAACAAATGTTAGAACAACAATTTATTTTAAAAAAAAATAATTCTTCACCTTAAAATTCTGAATACGACATATCTCATGGTACAAAAGGATTTTTTTTCCCCTCTTGCTTGAAATCATTAGTGTTAACATTTCTGGTAGGTTGGTTGATAAATTTAGGCAATGGCTGGGGAGAATTCATAGGACATTTTATTGGGTCCATGTTACCAATTTGATACCCATTTGCTTAGGAAATCCTCAAAAAGCTGAACTTCACTTTCTCATTTCTAAAATCTTCTAGGTCCCTTCCAACCCTTAATATCTATGAATCTATGAATCTAAAATACAGTCTGTAATTGCTGCCTTATTTCAGTGAATGACTTATATTCTAATATAAGAAACCTATATTCCAATTTGATGGGTTCAGTAAAAAAAAACAACCAACCAACCCACACCTTTTTGCCTCTGTTTACAAATAAAAATTAGACACACCAAGACTGAATTAACTTCTTCCCTTTTACAGCCTAGACCTATAGCCACAAAACTATCCTTCCCCTACCTGTGACACAGGTTTTTCCTATTTGCATATGAAGGAAAACCTGTATGGATTTTCACATTTCTTCTTTAAGGATTCTTCATAATTAGGAAAGAAAATAGGAAGGGAAAAGAAGTTACCACAACCTTCTTCTCTCTGTGACCTCATCCAACTGGAAAATCCTCCAACAAGAGTAGGGCATGGAGAAAAACCCAGGACAATAACTGCTTTTCCACACAGCTTTTTAGCTTTGTTTTAGTGCAGTAAAGAAAAATCCCTCTGCTACTACCATTGCTTCATCAAGGATGCAAAGAGGTTACAGATTCTCTCATCACCTTAGTATTCCTTAGAACACAGTAAAGTTTCTTCCTCATCTCCCTTGACAAAGCCAGCAGCTCAAAGAGCAGAAATTCAACAAGAGCTTTTCTATTTCCTCCCCTTCTATGTCCCCAGAAGTTTGCAGTGCCACATACAACAGCAGCTGTCCAGCTTTTTTCCTCCATCCTCCTCACAGCAGCTAACAGCAAATTAGAGAAAACTTGTCAGACAACCCCTCAAAAATCACCACTTATTGCAGAAAGGGAATCCTCATCTAACCCAGTAAATACCTTTAGGACTGGGCCATTTGGCAAAGGCCAAATTGACCTGATTGGGTTTTTTTATTTTCAAAATAGAGCACACTACAGCTGCAAACATCTAGACAACAGTTATGCAATACAGGAGTATAAGGGAATGTCACTAGATCACTACTTTTTTTTCTCAAATTATGTCCAAGTGCATGCATTATAGATTATTTTTCTGAATAAAAATAAAGTACTTATTTGAAAATAAAGCATGAATTTTTTTTTTTAAGGAAATGGCATAGAACAAAGTGCATAAGGCCAAAACTTCTAATAAATGAGATTTATTGTGGGAAAAAAGTCCAATAATTGCATTTTCAGGGGAAAGGTCGTTATTACTTAGAGAGAGGTTAATAGAACAATATTAATAGCTTTTTACAGGGCAAAAGAGATAGATGCAGTATTAATAAGAATGAAAACAAGAATGAGGATGCTCCCCGTTACCAAAGTTTAGACTAAAAATTTAGAAGGTCAAATTCATCTTTCATAACCCCCAAAATAAAGAATTAGATAGTATAAAATGTTATCAAGCCTTTTCTTTCAGTGAATTTAACAGAAAGTAGCAGAAATAAAGTGATCAAAAGTTTTAGCCTGAAGCCAACAATTAGAAGCATGGCTCCAGTTCTGTGTCTCTGGGAGACTCTAAGGGAAGATTGTTGAAGATAAAAGTCAACATGACTCCATCATTGAACTTTTACTAAAGCAATTGTAGCAATTCTGTCTATTTGGCCAATATTTTAGATTAGAATAAATTTCTAAAGTAATGAAAAATTGCCAGAGATAAAAAGTAATTTGCAATATACATTAATAATAATGTTACATTACACATCCATAATGCATTTCACGCAGAAGTCTTAAAATACTTTATAAGCACTTAATTAAGCTTCCCAATACCCTGGGTAATAGATGATTTTTCTCATCCATTCCCCAACTGGAGAAACTAAGGCATGGGCAATTTAAAGCAAAATGTTTGCCTCAAGTTATATAGTGACTAGAAGTGGTTACAAAGCAAGCATGTTGGAATGAATAGGGCATGTGCAAAAAATACTACTAAACCCAAATATTTTTTCAGTCAAAACAAAAAATATTCTCTGTAGTTTTCTAGTTTTGAGCATTCAGAAATATCTTAAATGTTTCTGGGAGGTTTTTTCCCCCCATGAACATCTTTAAACACAAAAATATATAGTATATATACTATACTATAAGTATAGTATAAAAATATAAAAATATAAAATATAAATATAAAGTACAGTATACCAGCAAATAAACAAATAAATTAAAAGTGTTGATTTAAAATACATGTTGCAAAATTATTTGCTTGTCCTCATTGGCAAAATTAGCTAAATGATAAAAAAAAACCACCAAATTATCTTGAATTTTAATCCCCAGCCTTGACCACTAATACTCATTTTCTCTTTTAGACAGTGTTGAGTGAGGAAGAAAAGAGAAATCCAAAGGTGGTTCTAAAGATGGTTATTAACAACTGTCATGCACATGTGTAAAATATTAGAGTGTTTTAACTACAAGGCTAAGCAGGATCTGTCTAACTAGTAATTCCAGACAGAATGCACTCAGCAGTACCACACCAGGACTCACAATTACATAAGTTTGCTATTAAAATGCAAGTTGGAATCAACTGTTAAATCTCCATAGTAAGGAATACACTGAAAAGCTGTCCTACTTTGGAAGATTAAATTGACTTTATTTTTGGTTATTATATCTAAACTTGCTTTATTGTACTCTAATTCAGTTTTACTTTATCAAGCACCTCAGACAAAACATCTGGCTTGAAGCCTGTGCAACTGGGAAATATAGATATTCAGGAATTTTTTTTTCAGAATAGTGTAATTACAACTCTTTGAAGTAAAAACTTATAATTGTGCATGATGAAGGAAAACTGAGGAAACTTTTTGTTAAATGTTTTAGCTGTAAAGAGCCACCAATGTCATGAGTTTGAGGAGGTACAGAATCTGGGATGCAATTTTGTCATGGAGTTAAATAAATTATTGAAGTGCTACAATACTTTTGAAATCCTGATGTGAAATTTATTTTTACCAGTAGTACTGCATTGTATAGTCATTTGAGGAAGAGATTACTTAATATAATGTAATGGAAGAGATTAATGTAAGAGATTAACTCTTCAGACCTTACTCTTGTACTATGTTCTTTATATACTAATCAGGTAAAAAGATGGATAGTAGCATTTTAAAGGTTTCCTTTTCTGTGATCTGTTTCTCTGAATGAAATAAAGACATCTGATGATGTCTAACCTTCCTCACACAGAATTCATTGCTTTGGTCTAGAGGAAAGGGCTTTTGGAAGAAAACTTTAATACAAGTCAAGGCAAATTAAACTGAGATAGTGCAAAAGGCGTAACGTGAACAGAAGAAAATATCATGTGAGAACACGTAAGAGCTTAATTTTCCCATTACTAAGACAAGACTGGGTGAAAGCTAATAAATCACAGCAGCAGAGCACACCACATGGAAATTTGCATCTTACCTCGGATTAATGAGGTACCCACTCACCAGGGCTTTTACAAGGCACGAGGAAACACTGCAAAGTAAGATCATTCGTGAGTTTTGGCTATCGCACTGCACGCAGTCTGCAGAGAAGCACACGGGGAGCTCAGCTTCCTTAGCTGCTGCCAACAAAAGCAGCCAAGTGAGAAGGACACACAGAGCTGGGATCCTGCCCCAGCTTTGCCACCTCGTCAGGAAATCATTGTCCTCTAATTCTTCTGGTTTCTGCCTGGAAAAAAAAAATAAATAAAATAATTTGTTTTCCTGGGGGCAATTTGAAGGGGAAATGGTAGTTTTAAAAAGACAGTTTGGAAATAATGCAATTCCGAGCTTGGTGGTGGAAGTATTTTGTTTTCTGAGGGTTTTTTTGCCTTCCTTACCATCTTTACAGGTAGAGAAATCAGTTTATTTTTTCACCTAGATCTATTTCTTGAACATTTTACTGCTCCTGTCCCTAAAACTGACTCTTGCACAGTCAGTATTGAAATCTGCTTATGTTTCAAACTCTGGGGTATTATGTGATTTTGTTGGACAGAGAGATAGATACAAAGGGACAATAGACATTGCAAATATTTTAAAAATAAGCTATTTCAAGTCTCTTAATCTTAAAAAGTACTTAGTCAATTTAATATTTTCCTAAAGTACTCTAGTTGTCAGTAAGTCTTAACCCTAAAAATGTGAAGGCACGGGGATTTTTATGGGTTTGTTGGGGAGGGTGTAAAATTTAATATTTTTTTTATTTGTCACTGAGCTGCTGGAGAGGGGGGAAAAATCTTATAATGGGACTGTAGATGAATGCTTAATTAGGAACAGTTAATCACCTCTCCAAATAAGCTGAAGAGTTACATAACTAGGCCTTACAATTCTTACAGATAAAGAGAGTTTAACTTGGCTTCCTATGGAAATAAGCTTTATATAACTGTTTTGTCTGTCTCTCCATCTTTCCTTTTTTTTTCCCCTTTTACTTTCCCCTCAACAAAAGGCTGAACCATTAGCCAATTTGAACATGAGGGCTAAAAACCTCCAAAATTATATTCCTACTGGTTTCATGAAGACAGCTGATAAGAAAGACAGGCCTAAATCTCTGCCCTAGTTTCAGCTAAAGGAAAACAGAAGAACATACAGAAGAAGTGAAAACTTGGTGTGAGATTACTATTTGTAATGCCTGAGCTGCAGAACAGGTTGGCTGCTTTAGCTTTCATGGGTTCACTTTCCTTGCAAAGAAAAATTAATGGACATTTGCTGGCCCAATGGAGGCCTGATTCAGATCATCATTTTCTAGGCCGGTGCAGGTAAACTCTGCCTTCACTCCAGGCTCAAAACACAGGCCTTTAGGAAGCACAGCTATAATAAAAATCAGCGATTTCTGTGGTTTTCCATTTGTTTGGTTATTGATACACCCAGTATTGTCTTTTCTTTTTAGCTGAATGCAGTGATAATGACCAGTGGATAATGAACTATCCAGAAGTGCTCATGATTGTCTAATTCAGTGTAACTGAGGCAGAGTTAGGTCAATGTTGAGAGCAATTTTGAATACCAGCCCTCAGAGTGTGTTTATTCCCTAGTGTAATATCTTGACAGGAAACCTTCCTTATAGAGTAAAGCAAATCTGCTCTGACATTAAGAAATCCTGTGCTTCAGTCATAGCGCTGTTGTCTATCTTTGATTTGAAAATCTCAAGGAAAGAAATCATTTGAGACAACCAGTTGTTGTATTTGTGAAGTATTCTTTACCATTTAATGTTTCCCATTGATGTAGAAGAGATAAACTTTTAACCCAATATAAACCAAAAAAAAAAAAAAAATTTCATTAATTTTCTCAAATATTTGAAAATTGCTGGGTTTTGAGAAATTTTGAAAGCAATCCAAATTCTGTGCATAATTCTTACCTTCGCTGGTCTAAAGCAAAAGCCTAGATTCACATGTTTTGGGATATATCACAGAGGGTAGTCCATTCTCATTAAAAAAAAAAAAAAAAAGAACCTTGAAGAAGCTGCATCTTAATCAAGCCAGAATTCTGATCTTGTTTCATTATTGTACTGATAGTTTTATTTTAGTATCTTTATATTTCATTATACTCTGTAGGGTGAATTTTTTTTCCCAATTTTTTTTAACCTGGTACTTCTGCACAGCCAGGGATGAAACTGAGCTAACATGTGACAGGGGGACCTGCTGCCAAAGTGAGCTATAGATGCAAAATATTTGTTGTCAACAGGAGTACTAATGTTTGGGTTTGTTTTTTTTCCCTCTGAGTGCTTTTCTCAATTCTGTTTCATTAATTTAGCATACTGTTTACTGGTCTAGGGTTATACTTTTTCTACACCTCCTTTCTGTGTGACAGCAACAGCACCATCTTATTATTTCATATAGTTTTACACAGAGAACAGTTTCATGGTGTTCAAAAATTGAGTATAGATACCTTCACAACTGCTTCTTTTGAGATAGAAGTGAAGGGAACTGTGGTGGAGCTTGTGAGATGTCTGAAGCCATATATATACACTGTAGGAACTAAAAGCATTCTTTTGGTATGAGGAAAAAAAAAAACCCATGATTTTTACCAAAGGTAACTCATCAGAAGAGTTAGAGAAATAGAGATATTTCTATCTCAGCATTATAGCAAGATTGTACCAATCATAATCAGATATGTACTCAGAACACAGCATTCAAGAATCAGTACAGCAGATAAATATGGTCAAAACAACATAAATGAGTAGTCATTGAAATATCCTCAAACAATGAATATTTAGAAAAACGATGAAGATTAAAATATTGCCTCATATATCTGCATGTCAAAAAGAGTGGTAATGTTCCTCATATTAGTACAAAAATGAATAGTTTTGTCAGGTTTTTATCCCGATAAAGATTTTTTCTTATGTCTATAGAAATAATACTGAAGCATTTAAATCACCTGTCAAATGTAAACCAACTTGAGCACCGACACTTTAAAACTCTAATGTGAAATCAGACATCATTTATACTTGCTAGGATTTTTCATGTTGTCTTATAACACATAAGTGGTGTGGCTAGACACAGAAACAGGAGATTTTCAATTTTAACATTTTTCTCACTAATTTCCAGAATGTAATTCTGCCCCCAGCTGGTTAAGACATAGCTGACATAGGAGACTGAAAGGGAGAGAATATTGAACCTATGAACTCTGGTTCTTCTCAGATGATGACTACAATTTGCATGCAAAGTATCAGCAGCTTTACTGTTCAGCACAGGTGCTAATAGATTCTAAGTTCTTTATGTAAGTATATACTGTGCCCTCTTCATTATAGCACGAATAGCACAAAGGTGAGCCTCTTTTCAGGAAACAGAGTTCATTGATTACTCTTACAGGACATTACAATTAATGACATCAGTCTGTGGTAATTGCTACACCTGTAGCAGATCAACTGATAAGTAGAAATTTAATACACACTCTTGTCACCATTAGGTTCCAGAAAAGTTGCAAACATCTACTGCCTGGGATGGATTTTCACATGCCTATTTGTCTTCCTATTGCTCTTTTACATCTGTCTTTTTGCAAACAGAATGTATGTACAGAAAAATTTACATGACTTTCACTCTTTTTTTTTTTTTTCAGATATAACTGCAGCCCATCTTTATCTCCCAGGGTGGAAGAAAAAAAACTAAGGAAAAAGGAAAGCACATCAATAGAAAAGCAGGGAGATAAGTTATTATTATTACCTTTTGAAACAAAAGCTTTCATTCACCCTTCAACCTCTCTCCATCTCCTATCATATTTCAGGACATCTCTTCTGATGCAGCTAAGGAATAGATTACAAATACCTTCAAATTCATCAACTTGCTTTCTATTCCATATATCACCTTTTCATATGCAGCTTTTTCTCTCACATCAGCAATCCACTCCCTCAGTAAAAACCCTGATACATCCTCTCAGGCTCTTGGTATTAGTTTTCAGTACTATGAGACTAAAGGGGGCAGTGTCAGGAAGCTTAGCCCACATATATGGACTTTGTGAACTCAAATAAGACTGGCAAAAAAAAAAATCTTTGTAAATATCTTTCCTACAACAAGACAAAAAAGAAAAAAAAGAAAAGAAAAATTGATTCTGAAAAAAAAAAGAAGTTAGTATAGATTTTAGCATCTATGCAAATGTTAACATTCATATAAAGTATGGATAAAATAAAATGATCCCACTAGATGATAGAGTCTGATAACTGCTGCTTTCCAGACTTTCCTGATGCCTTCATATCCTAGTGTCCCAAGTGAGCTCAGAGGAGAGGGGAGCTGCAAGAACACATGGTCCACAAAAGCCCTTTAGAAATCTGGGGGAAAATAACTGGCCATAGCTAAGTTTTGCAGAGCACTGCAGGAGTCTGAACACTAAATGAACTTAGTCAAGTTACATGGCAAGGAAATGGAATTAGGAGATAGAAGAGAGCTAGTGAAGGAGCACACGACTGAAGCAATGGGATGTGAACACTCAATCCATTACCCCTGGCAGAAAATCTCTAGTGTAGATTTGGGAAGCAGCAAAATGAGCAGCAGCACTGTTGGGAGGTGAGCAGGGGACAGATCTGCTAGGCACAAATGGTTGTTAATGAAGAATGTTACCAGCTCACTAGATTACTCCTTGACCAAGCACCAGCCACATGCTGAGTATGGCAGAAAAGTGGATATTTATATTTATTATAAAAGTGGATATTTGTATTTCTTATTTATATGGTGCAAAGATGCAGACCCAGTCAGTCACATCATTAAATCAGAACTGTATCTCTAAATGACTTAATGAGCAAGGCAGGTCTGACACTGTCCCATATGCAGCATATGAAACTTTTGAAAACCTCCTATAGTTGAATTTAATAGTTTAATTCCTCTTTACTATTTACCTAACAGCTTAGGTACTAATTTTCAGTTTTCTCCAGATAAACCCTTTTGCAGGTGAGCTTTTCCCTTACATTCCATAGCAGCTGGAGTTTCTTTGTTTTCTTCCACCTTTTGCTTGTCACATAGCAGCACTTATGAAAAGTGTTCAATTAAATGAGCATTGGAAAAACTCTTATCTCCATTGTCCTTTTTAAAAGTGTCCTTATTGTGTCTTTCATTAGAGATGATCAGGAGCTGAAGCTAGGGGAGGGGCTGTGCAGACCCTAATGACATTCAGAACAAAACTCTTTTGACAAATAGCCAGGCTACAAACTATTTTGTCTGCAGAGGGAAAAACAACAACAAATAAAAAATAAAATTACATTTTTTTTAAAAGACCAAAAAAAACACCCCAGAAAAGTAGATAATTTCCAGTCTGACAGCAAGGATCCAATGAAAAATAAGGGTTCTCCATTATATTTTAGCTATTGTCTTCTGATTGTTTTCAATGAGGCCAGTTTCTCTACTGATTCTTCTGAATACAACTGCCCTGAACTACACTAACAGATATTTTGGGTCACAGTGTGACATTAAATTATAGCCCTAAATACTTGCAAAATATAGGCTGCTAAAAGGAATGTGTAGCCTGAGTAATATGACACATTTGCAGCCTGAGCATTTTTTGTTGCTCTTAACCTTTTAATTTAAAGCCTACCTCCATATTATCATAGAATTATAGAATGGAAGGGGTTGGATGGGACTTCTGGAGATGATCAAGTCCATCCCCCCTGCCAGAGCAGGAACACCCAGGGCAGGCCACACAGGAACAGACCCAGGTGGGTTTTGAAAGTCTCTAGAGGAGTTTTCTACCAGCTCTGGTTCCACAGAGGTTTCCTAGACACACCACCACCACCACACCACCTCTCCCCAAATTCCTTTAAAATCCTAGCATAAATTGTGGTCCAAACTAAATCCCAATTAAGCCCATCTGGGGAAAGTGGGGAAAACTGCACTCCATCTTGTTGTCTTGAACATCCTCTGGTTGCATAATAACAAAATGCCTTTGTTCTCACAACTAAAGTATGCATCAAGAATCAAAGCAGCAAGAAAAAAAGGGAATGTTCCAAGCTATTACTGTAACAATCCAATTACAATGCCTATCAAACTTAACTTCACAGGTTATAGCTCCTAATTGCCTGACAAAAATTGACACTTCAGTCGCAACAGCATAATATAATCAGAGTCCAAATTAAATTTGATCGTGGGCAGAAAACGATGCTATCATTCGGCGGCATGGAAACAGGAGATCAACTAGCATGATATCAAGGATCAGAAATGAAAATTATTCATTAATGGCAATGGTTTTCTGATAATGGAAATGACACAGTTCAGACGGCTTCGTAAAAACACTATTAATTAAAAAGATGATAGACCTAACAAGGCATAGAAACCAGTGGAACCTTTCTCGGGGCTTGTTAAGGTGAAGGATGACAATTTTTTAAGAACAGAAGTTTATGTACTTTGGTGAAAAGTATTCCTCTGATTCTGGAGTGAGTTTACTTGTTCTTGCTTAGTGAAGCATCTTTCTCTAGGGTGCCGTGGTAAAGGGACATAAAAAGTATCTAAGGCCATAATGTGGGCATTGTAATAAGCCTGAGCACCACCAGCTATAAACAGAAGGCTCCAATTCATAAAAAAAATGCACATGGGATTTTTGCATACTCCCAAGAAAAAATAGTGCAGAGAAAACTATTTTATTTCCCTGTGCAAGCTGCTCTGTCCCTGATTTGCTTTGGAGAAATGCAGAGGGGCTTTACACCGAAGAGAGAGCAAGCCAAAAATCCACCATCAAAAGTTTCCCTGAGCAAGAAAAGGAAAGGCCAACATCTCAGACTGCTGAAGTTCAGATGATGCCTCTAATTCCCTTACACACAGATCCATCTATTACTGCAATAAAAATAAAAACCCTCCAACACAATGCCACAAGCACTGGGTTTGAAATAACCTTCTCAAAGGGTTGATTGCTCTGTCCCTGAAACCACTGGGTGCTTTTGCCACAGCTGGAACAAATCAAACTTCAGTTGCCCAGTTTGAGGAAGAAAAAGGTCTATTGGCTTTGCTAACTATCTCCATGATCTCCTCCCATGTATTATGTTTGGGCTCTGCACCCTGCAGGATGGGTCACTTGCCCAACACACAAAACTGAAACTACTTTTGAGGACCCTCATCTCTTTCTTCTTCAGTAGCTGAAAAAAGCAAAGAGGCATCCCCTGCTGCAACCCCTTGCTCAACAGGCATTAGCTTTGGAGATGCACCAATATAGGGCTCTGAGACTTCTTGCTGTGGGAAACCAAAGGCTCAAAAGACTGAAAAAATAAAGGACTTTCAGAAAGAACAGAAGGGAAGAAAAAGCAAAGAGATGCTTCCTTGGAAAAGGATGACTCAAAGCAGATCCTCCCGACCCTGGAATGCAGCTACAGTAGATCTCTGCAAATCAGAGACCCAGGAACAAATCTCACGTTCCTTAGATTGTCTATCTGAGGGTCACTCAAATCCAAAATGTATCATCCCAATCTGCCTCTAAACTTTCTTCACCTGCTAAGTGATACCCTTGAAGATCACCTCACTTACAAAAATATAACATGAAACCCAAAATACCTAACACTAGTCTGCTTAGAACAGCTCTAAATATCAAAAAACATGCAAAAAAGAGATATATTTTAACTCTCTTTACCTATTTTATAGTCCTTCCACAGAGTGCACAATGCTGGTCTGAACTGTCCACTTATTTTTGTTTTTTATTTAATAAAAGAAAAACCTCAGAAGGGTGATGATTACATAACTGTGTATCAGCACTGCACTGTACCTGTGGAAGCTCTAGGACAGGTCTTACAGTTTCAGTGCATTTTACTGAAATACTCTAGCATTTTAAACACGATCATTTAAGACAGGTGTAAGGAATGTTGGAATAAAAAATTAATATATATTAATGGAGAAAATACCCTATAGAAACCACCTAGCATGTCGTTAAAAAATACTGTAGGTACCACATGTTTACCTCTTGGGTTTTGTGCAATTGAACTCATGAGAGTATGTTTATAGATCCAGAAATTTAGAAACACAGTATATTGATAATATTTCCATGGGGTTGTTTTTATTTGTTGGGTTTTTTTTGTTTGGTTGGTTTTTTGGGGGTTTGTTTTTTTTTTATTGTATAACAAAGTTCAGAAAAAAGAATGAAAAACAAGGAAAGGAAACAGAGATCAGAGTTTGTGTTGGTCTGTGGGGATTTTTTAAAATAAAATATTTAATTTATTCCTTATAATGTATTCTGGGAAATGATGTAAACCCTTTCCTGATGAGTGGCACTGTTCAGCACTGAAAGTGAGCAAACTTCTCCCCACAGCAGGGAATTTAACATTGAGGCAGCCAAAAACCAAATCCACTGTGACCATTAATCCTGCAAGGTAAATTTATAGATTGAGTCATCTAATGGCTAACCTCTCTAAATTCCAGCAAATTAAATCCCAGATATGTTCTTTCAGGACAACAGGGTCAGAGTCACACCCACTGATTCTCAGGCTTGTTGGGAATTTTCTGATGAAAAGTTTTGGTTCAACACAAAAGTTTGACACAAAAGAAACATCAGTTCATCAACTTGGGCAAATTTTGTGGGCATGCTCTGTTCAAGAGTGATATTTCATGTATAAAAAAGAGCCAGAACATCTAGACTTACAAACAGGCCAGCAGTCAGGATGCTTTGCAAACTAATAAATAAAATCCATATCCTTGTCTCTGCAAGGCCTCACCCAGAGTACATTGTGATTCCACATCTGAGTCCCCCCTTACTCCACCACCTGTGTTCATCACATCCTCCTCTCCTGTGAAAATGCTGAGTAGTCTTGAGCTCATCCTACTGACAGCCCAACATCTCTGATGCAGCAGAAACCATTTCATCTTCACCCCTGCTAACAGTGTAAAATCACAACAATTACAACTCTAGCTCAAGGCTGGCAACAGGAGCATTGCTATAAAAACAATCTTCAGCCCCCAGCATCCCACAGCCATTGACCTTTAAGGAGTTAACAGGAGGAAAACACCTTGCTCAGGCAGGGCTGCTGTGGCTAGCAGCCCTCCTACAGTCTCACTGCAGATTGCAACTTGTGATGGGCACAACCTGGAATTCTGCAGTTTTCCAGCAGGAAATGCACAGCATTAGGAAGAAAATAAATAATGAAATTAAGCTTAACAGGGTTACTGGCCCATTTTCAGCTCCCCCATTCTAAAAATTTGCAAGTATCACCATTAGGCACATGGCCAGGTCTGTCTCCCTGGTGGATTCAGGCTTATGCACCACTCAAGAGGAGTCTGTTAATGACTACAAAGATCCACAGCTGTTTACAGTTTAGGCTCAGTGGTGGACCAGGCAATCAGCTTGATCCAACAATGAAGTTGTTGGACTCTCACAGCAAGAGGAGACGTCGTGTCAACTATTTACTTGCTCGTAGTGGGACTACCAGGACAGATTAGTGGGGCTGGAAGAAACAGGGAAAGGTGTAAGTATGGATTGGAGGGAAGCTGGGAAGGTCCCTGAAAATGAAAGAAGAAATGTATAAAAAAAACTAGGTTTAAAGAGCTTGTATAAGCATAAATAAAGTAATAAAATAAATAGGGAAGCTATTTACCACATATCCAAAAAGAGAGAAAATTTAAGCAGAAAAATATTTCAATATTATAGCTATATTTCTTTTTTTTTTACTTTTTTTTTTTCTTCTTTTTCATTGCTTATTATTTTTTATTGTTAGAGTTTTGGGGGTTTCATGAGAAAAAATGAGAGCCACGGCTTTTTACAGTAGGGTCTGGTCTTCAGGAAAATGATAGTGAAGGACAGACAGATTTCCATCTGTGGATTGGTGGAAAATAGAAGTAAAAACTAAGATTCTCATTTTTAGAAATGGAAGGGAACATAATATTAGAAAAAAGACATGTAAGAAGGTATTTGAAGTATAAGGGAAGCAGATAGAAAAAAAAAACCTCTAAGGATTTATTACAAAATCCTATAAGGATGCTTTCAGTACAAGTTTCACAATCATACCAAAGTAGTACAGACTGTGAGCATCTCTTCTAATCATTCTCTGACTACAAATCCAATCTGTCTCCTGACAAAGAATGAATGTAAAAATCTACTTTAAAAACAAACATACTCTTCAGAGAGGGATTCCTAGATATCAAGACCAGGAACTCTGAAAACTCGAAATAATAACAATTGATGAAATTGGAAAATTTACCTTTGTGAAGGCAAGATTTTAAAGCATGACCTGACACGGTGCACTGGTCCAAGTTTGTTTCACTTAGAAGTAGTGCATTTATCATTAAGACAGCATTTTCAGTCTTTTCAGTTAAGATGGTTCCCAGAACTTCCACATCTGGTGCCAAAGGCTTGTTGCAAACTTGTAGAAAGCATTAAGGACATGTCTGTGTGGGTGGGCAGCTGATCAAGTAATTTATTGATTAGCCATATAATATGAAGTGTAAAAATCCAAAGGGAAAGGATGAAACTATTTCTGGTAAGGTGAAGCCCTCCATATTTACTGAATAGATTATCCACAACAGGAAAAGCTTGATTGCTTGATTGCAAAGTCAGGCAGGTCCTCAGTTGCACTGACTTCACTGGAGCTATGACAATTTGCCAACGGAAGATCTATGCCCCCAAATAATTTCTTAATGCAATGGCAAGTGCTTAAATTTAAAAAGCAGGACACAGGAAATGCATTTTTGACACTTAGCATCTTTTCTAATCAACACAGCTCCAAAAAGCAGGCAGATAAAATAGTAGAAATGTGTAAACTCATTAAGTTTTATTTCAGACTGAAGTCTCACTCCAGAGACATATATGAAGTGCACCTATAGAGTATAAAAAGTGGAGCAGAAGAGCTACCAAAAACCAACTTCATTTAAGGGTCCAGCTGTGCTGAAGCTTTCCTTGACTTGCTGCCTGCCTGAGTCCTTAAGCACTCAAGACCTACAGCCAAATTTTAGATTTAGAGCCCTGCCCACCCTCTAATTTGAAAATTCCTTTTTCATGTATGGATATTAAAACTGGGTGCTCTAACTCCACTGTGTGCCTGTGAAGTGCCCTCTGAAAATGTACCATTTTACCCCACACCACTAAGATGCATAGTCTAATAAGCATCACCAGAGAAGATAAAGGGATTTCTGTGATCATCCAGCTTTTCCTAATTCAAGCTCTCAAGCCAGAGAGTGAAGGAATGTCTGCTTATATATTTTCTGGAGTGACTGCAATCTAAGGATTGGCAGCCAATAAGAATGAGAATACAATAAGAATGAGAATACACTGTTTCTTTCTGTTCCTTCTCCCACATATTAAACTTCTTCAAGGGTTAAGAAAACTCAGAATCAAGCCAGTCAGATCAAAGTAAATGCATAACATGCACAAACAGGTCCCTTATGTATAATATTAACAATGTAATTTGTCAGAAAAATGACATTAAGGATGAGAAAAAAAAGTTATTAAAAGCAACAACAGAGCAGGCAAAGCAAAAGGTGTCTGTACTTTGGGGGGAGGTCGCTGTAACAGACAAGAGATTTTTGTCATCCCACTCAGCCCTCTTTAGAGCCCTTTGGTACAACAGCATCTTGGATTGTAGGTACTTTTCTCTATTGAAACCCATGGGACAAAACCTGCAGATGGTCCCCATTTCAAAAATATTTATTTCTGTATCTATTTAAGATGTCAGTTGATGCTCCCCAAACAGAAACAAATTTTCTTGTAGACATATAAGTGATAGCCACAACATTTATGTCCTTTCCTCCTATTCATTTTCACCTGTACATTGTATAGTAGAAGCAGCTATTGAAGCAAGTGAATGCACTACAGCAAGTTGTGGGACATCAGATGATGCAACAAAACTTGCTAACAAAGTAAATGTGCAATGATTCAGAAATTAGAGAAATACTGCTTTCTTATTATTAAAAAATTAATAGGTACTTCCCCATGGCTAAGACCTCATTGTGCAATGCATAGGAGTTTGCTGCTATCTGCAGGTAAAATCCTCTATTTCAGATTTTTACTCAGTAAAGGAAGCCAAGCATTTAGCTTCTGGTTTTAATTGCAGCTTCACACTGTTCCATGGAAAAACCCCAGGTCTAGGCAGGATGAATGAAAAATACAGATCCCTCACATGGGGCTGAGGGGAAAGTTTTCCCTCTAATATGACAAGTTGTAGGTACACCACTCTTAGGATGTTTTGTTACCAAGATCTGCTGGTTACCATGAGCAGGGTCAAGCTTTCATGCAGCCATCTATGGCAACTCTGACACTCAAGCTATTGCAGAAGCAAAGAACTCCTGGGATGGAAGAGTCTCCTTGTGATGCTCAGTAGCCCTCAGATATCCTCTGAGCCATGACAAGTGGATGGGACACAGAGCTGGTTCCACAAAATGCCAAAGCTTGCAGAAGACTGTATCAGGAAAGGCAGTTCAAAAGTGTTACAGACAAACTGTGATTTGCATCTCTGCTCACACAGAGTAAAAGTTATACTCACAAGTATAACTTTTATAGTTATACTGCTACAGCACTTTAGCTGTTACAAAAAGTGTCCAAGGAATATTAGCTTAATTCCTTGGGAACAGCATAGATGACACAATTTGTGTTTGTCTGGAGCCTGAAATGGATTGTTTAAGTTTTGCCTAGTCTGTGGCTAGAAAGAAGAACGTGATAGAAGTCGTTAAACAACATTTAATCAAGTAAGATCATATTGGGGAGTCATTACAGGAAATATTGACTGGAGGAAACGACATGCCCCACATTATCTTGTCAAGGCTTGGATTATATTCAAGAATATTATTATATTATTATTATATATAATAATATTATTTATATAATTATTATATATTATGTATGATATTATTACATA
>JANHGL010011520.1:38089-53499 GCA_024611195.1 Ceyx melanurus | reverse complement strand
ATGTAAAAAAATATTTTTTTTTAATGGTAGACAAGGCAGATAGGATTAATCTTAATTTGAAAGTCATCCCCAGAAAACACATCCATGTTATCTGTATCATACCACAGAGCCCCCATCAGTCTTCATTTGCTTCTAAAAGAAAGACAGGAGTCTTAGGGGAAAAGCAGAACCATTTTCAACTGGAAAAATCTTCCTGACTCTCTCAAGAGTTTTGCTACCTAATGTGTCACAGGGTCAAGGGCAAGAAAAATCAATGTGATATAGTTGCACACTGTCAAACCTTCATCATTGAAGGTATGCTCCTTATTTTCTCCCTTGCTGACAAGAATTAGACATTTGACCAAAAAAACACAAATGGAACAGGCCACCATTTTGTTCATTTTTTTGTATTCTATTTTAAAGATACATCAGTATTAAATAAATCTTTATAGATAAGGCTTTTTTTTTTTTGATCATCTGGGACATCGCTACTATTCCCAGCTCCCCAGAAATTCAAAGGTGTTCAGCTACACTCATTGGTGTGCTACATCCTTTCCTATTATTCCCAAAAGTGCTGCCTTTTAAGCTTTTTCCCTCTTTTACCACGTTTGACAGCACTATCTCCACTTCAGCATCAGTGCATTAGTGAGCTTGTCTTCTGCAGTACAGTGAATTTCTGCCTGGCTGTGGGATATTGCCTGGATTAAACGTATGATGAGTTGTCATTTGGGTTGTGCTGCAAATTGGGAGGCTTATTATACCTGACAGCTTTTGAAGAGGGTGACTGAGAGGATAGAAGAGCTGCTTGGTGTCCTAGGTTGTCTGGTGCTAGAGGGAAAAAAAAACCTCCAGCCTGCTCCAGGGTTGTCCAAGTACAAATTCTGAATTTTCCAGTATAGTATAGTAAAGTGTTTATAAATATAATGCCATTCCAAACAAAAGCTCTCATTCTTTCCCCCCTTTTTTTCCCCCTGTGCACCAAATAATAAGAATGAAGCTCCTATCTCTGAAAAATATATTTACTGATATATGTCCTTGTGGGAAAACATAGATCCTTGAAGTAACATCTTTAGAATATACAGTGAAGCGACTGGGAAATTGCTGTTACTCTTGCATATCACCTCTGGAATACATTTACTTTTCATGCATGGTTGCTTTTATATACACTGCTTGTGATCTTGATTTTGTTTTAATTAATTTATTCCCTGTTCAGAAAACATGCAGACATTACCACCTGGCTGAGCCTTAATTTAAATATGTGGAAGAGAATAAAGCTGAACAGAACAAAATAGAATAGTACAGAATGAGCATGTTAATGTAATTAATATAGGATATTAAAGTGCACTTGAGTCATGTGTTTAATTTAGATTTTCTCCACAAGCATAATCGTTAGAATATTATTTTCTTTTTATAAAAAAAAGAAAAAAGTCGTATATTGGATAATTTCAGACATTTATAATGTGAATTATCATGAGATCTGTCAGAAATTGTGAAAGTAGGGAACGCTGTTTAGAGTACCAAGATTTGATTAATTTTTGGCAAATAAGAAGAAATAAGACTCCCTCAACCTTCTTTGTTTATCTGGAACAAGAAGAAGCAAAAAACCCCAAGGTTCTATTTTCAATGGTCGATACCAAACTTGTCTAAAAATGTTTGGATCAAGATATTTCTTTGGCATATTTGGATATTTCTTTATTCCAGGATCGATTGGATAGCTGACTGTGGAGGTGCTGGGTAATAGATTTTGCAAACACTGATGAATTTTTGGCCTTCTTTTGAATGGTTTCTTTGCTCAGCTGATTCTGTCTGATCAGACTTTATCTGTCTGGTCCCTCTGCATTCAGAGGAGAGAAATAATCACCCCCAGGCACATCATGTCAGCTGAAATGTCCTCTCTGGGTACCTACATGTCCCCACAGAGGGTGCCTTGATGAATACTGAGAACAGACAGCTTTTACAGGGGAAAAGAAAAAATAAATGAGATGAGATGGATCTCTCCTGATTGATCACGAGGGGAAAAAGCCCTGCCCCCATCCTGAGCTAGTGAAACCTGCTGCAATAACTCATCCAGGCTTTAAGCAGTCCAAGTGCTGAGGATCCTGCATTCCTCGGTCCATGATGGAGAGAGCTTCAAAGGCAGCTTGTTCTTCACTCAGACTTCAGCAAAAATACCAGGTCAGAGGTTGAGGGTTTGTAAACTAATAATCCCCAGATGACAGGAGAGGAGACATTACCAAAATCCTGTCTTTTTTTTTTTTTTTTTTTTCTTTTCCACTCACTTCTTTACTTCATGGGGACTACGACCGAAAAAAAAGGATGGAGAAAGAATCTTAAACATATGCAGCAATGCTGTGAATATCTTGAGTAAGGAAGGAAAATATACATTTTCACACATACCTTTGCAAAATTGAATGAATCTTCATGTTTGAAGTCTCTGAAGGCTGCATTAATAGCATTTGCAGCAATGTTAATTTTGAGTGCTTTCTGTCTATCCTCTTTCAGTTGTCTTGAAGCCACCCGAGTAGTTCAACGAAGAGGAAAAACGGGAATTGAGCTGATAAGTAAGTTAATAAGTAAACGAGGTATTAAAAATACACAAGACAAAGCAGATCCTGTGTGCAAATGTGTGCATGGGTCAGATTTACTAACACAAGGCTTACAAGTGTCATCTGGGAGACCTTGTAGGCAGTGAACGTGAGTGGAGGGTTTGCAACAACCTGAGGTACTGAAATAGTCTTTAGGAGAACCATTTCCACCCAGAGGCTTCTGGTGTCTCTCAGCCAGCAATCCCTAAAAAAATAAAACAAAAGGTTAGCAGCTCCTCTCATGCTGTCTGGGAATTATTAATGTACAAGCCATCATACCTTGACTGAATTTGTGCTGAAGCCTAAGTGGGAAATAGCTGCTTTGAAGCTCTTTTCAACCTCATGCTATGACAACCAGATCTCTCTAATCAGCCCGTCTGAAGCCCAGATGAACTACTGTAGCAGGCTTATTATTTATGCCCATAGTGCTTATTCCAAGTGGGAAGGCTAAAAGATGGGCTTGTTGAACTTTTCAGGCTCTGCCAAAAAAAAATATAGAAGCATTTAGAGGGCAGTTCAGCCACCTCTCTTGGATATCTGTTTAGAACTTGCTGAACTGCCCTTTTGGGTTGCAGCTCATCTCTCCATCTTGCATTGATCACAGGTAGCTCCCAGGAAGCCAACCCAGAATAGTCACCTTCTCCAAGGAATCCAATGAACTCCTCAGAGAAACTGGCAAAAAGAGGTGTGGAAGAAGAAGGCAAGACCAGTGGATGTAAAGGTAAAGTGGTTATGGTATGGAGTATTTCACAGGTGGGAAAAAAAACTTCATCCACTCCTTCAGTTCACATACAACCGCTTCCTATACAGTGCTGCTGGGTTGGTTTTTTTTCTGCTGGGGTTTTGTTCTATCCTCCATACAAAGAAAAAATAGCTCCCTTTTTTTTAATATAATAGCTTTATTATATTATTATAATATTATATATTATATATAATAATTATTATAATATTGTTATATTATAAGAATAGCTTTGTCTGCAAATATTTTTTTGCCTTTATGAGCAATGACCAGAAAAAAAGTTGAAGGTAAAGCCTCAAAATGGTGGCCCCTATCCACATACTCTACCTCCAATCCAGCCAGTGTGCTTTTCCTTAAGAATAGCAAATTTGTCATCGAGCAAATGTGCAACACACTTCATATGCTTTATCATAGCCAGAAATATATGACAGAGAAAAGAAAGAAAATGCTTAGTGTTACAAAATCAACAGACTTCATGCTCAGAAAAAATGCAAGCAATTTATTACTAGTCTAACTGGTATCATTCTGCATGATTGCAAGAAAGCAGGGGAGTTTGTTGGGAAAAAAAACCAGTCTTCTACTGGAAGCTGAAGTATCAAGGCAAAAAAATCCCATGGCATCGAGCCTAGTTTTAATAACCTTCAGTGACATATGAACCTTAATTTTCTTCAGTAGAAAGGTGTTTTTTCTCCAAGTACATTTTTTTTCTTTTGGACAGACATTTGACTACTGTAGAGCACATAATACATACAAGCTGCCTTCAATTATTTTATTTATTTTTTTTAATATTAAATATTTGGTGCCCAAGAGAATTTTGTTGGAACAACTGGAAAACCCTGAATATACCTTTTTTTTTTTAAATTTTTTAAAGAATTTTTTTAACCCCTCTATAGTAAAATAGATGCATTAATTAAAAAGTAATTTAAGTTGGTGTAACTGTCTGCTCTGGAAATAGTGAAATTATTAGCTCTTAAGATGTAAAATTGTATTGCCATTTAATACAAGCACACCAAATATTTGATAGATCTGTGATCTTCAATTCTTTTTTCCAATGTATCTGTCCCAAATTTCCCATTTATTTTTTTTTCCCAGGAAAATCCCAGTTGTTAAATCCTGGTACAACCAAAAAAAACCCCAGATCTTTGCATTTTCCCACAACACTTTTGCTTCTGCGTTTCACAGATGATGGATGAGGATTGGTTTGAGTCCAGCAGCTTTCCTGTGTGCTATGCCATGAAAGGTGGGGGTGAAACAAAACAGGAGATATCTCAGCAAGGCTTTGTTGGTTTTGACCTGTGTTTCCTCCTTGTACTCCTATTATATATATAAAAGTTTTGACATGAAATTCCATTCTCGCATACAGCCGGTGAACCACAGTGAGGTCAGCTGAAATCAAAATATGAATGCGTGCAAAGCTGAAATCTCTCTTTTAATCATTGTATAGACACAACCAATTTTGCTGAGAGAACCTAATATACTCTTTATCACATGCTGGGAAACCTGTTAGCAAAGCCTGTTATGATTGGCTTTTGGTTTTGGGTTTTTTTTAACTAAAAGAGTATAGGTTAGATATAAGGAATAAGATATAAGGATATTCCCATTTTAATTCTTCCCTTCCTGCCCCCCCCAAAAATACTTCAGGGTACTGGATAATGGAAATCTTAGGGAATGTGATTTTTCAATTCATTTTTGGATGAAAAACAACAACAAAAAAATCACAAATGGTCAAAAGATTGAGACTGTCCTTCTCAGTTCTGCTGCTATAAAGTTATATTTGACATATTAGTGGAATCTTAATTTAGAGATATCTGTACAAAAAAAAATTTAGCAGAAGCTGCTCTTCCATCCACTGAATATCCAAAAATATGATTCTCTACTGCCTAAAGATGAGAGCCTACTTGTTAGTATTGATTTATATATAGATCATTATTTTTACTTTTATCTTTATTATTACTTTACTTTTTTATTATTTTTACTTTATTTTTCAAGGTATCATTGCTGGTACTCTGCTGAACAATGCCAAGCATACTGTTAATTCTAGAGGTCCCTCAAGTGCCTGGCTGAATTCAAAGTGGTTGGAAATAGCTGTTTGCTGCCCTGATGTTTTGGTTGGATTCTGGCATTAAATCAAAAGGTATGTGAGTGAGTGAGTGCTTGGAGATTCCCAATGGGTGAAAACTGCCAAAGGGAGCATGGATGACTCACAGCTATTTTAGGAAGAACTTGCTGCAACGAACTTAAAACCTTTATGATGGATTTATAACCTCATTTCTTTTCAGTGCTGCCTCTTTCTATGAGAAGGTGCAGAAATTACTTCATCTCTAACTTGCCAGATGAAAGGCCCACACAAACAGAGTGGTTTTAACCTCCAGGAAAACAAAGGGCAGCACAAAGAAAGGGTAAAATGTTTTCCAATTTTAAAGAATTACTTAAAACAACTGATTTGAGCTGATAGTACCCTTGTAAAGTCCAAAGCCATTAGCTGACTGGATTATTCTCTTTTACTGTAGTAAACCACTACCAGCCCCATGTAAAATGACCACAGTTTTATAGCCTCTGCGATGATGCATTTTGAAACCAATCCTGGGGCAGCCAATTTTACTGCTGTTCCTGACTGAAATTCAACTGGAAAAATGACATCATGCTCTCCCACAGGCAATTAGCAGTGTTTGCTCCGGGGACCTTGGACTTTGAAGAGAACTAAATGATATGGTTGTTTCCATGCAGAATATGCTAATATTTGCACAGGCTATATATATTTGCACAGAGCTGTGTTTGTACAGGTTCCTGTCTGAAGTGGCCAGCTCAAAACAAACTCCTTTCCTAAAGCTATATGCTCATGGCACCACAGAAAGATGCTGAGTGGACTATGGCAGGAAAAGCACTTCACAGGGTTTTTTTGATCCAAGCTGGTTTGAGGGGCTTTTATGTTTTAGCTGGAGACTGAAATGATCTGTAATGGCTTAGCCTGGATTCAGTAAATACTTCATCATTTGGGAATGGTCAGTGGCCATGAGAGCAGGGTCTCAGAGGAATGATTCCCAAGCCCAGCACATCCTCTTAGCCCTTCAAGTGCTGAGCTGCTCCTGGGTAAAGGAATAAGCACAACTGATTTATCAGGAGCAGAGCCAGGGGGTGTTTACTGGGGGCAGTGGGGATGGCATGTTATAGTGGGGAACTTTCTTCCTTTCCCTCCTGCCACATGTGCCAGTTGCTGATGAAAGAGACCGTTGCTTTATTTTATTTTATTTTATTTTATTTTTTATTTTTTTATTTTTTTATTTTATTTTATTTTTAATTCTTTACACTGACACTAAATGCTGAGATCTTCATGTCCAAGTAGTAATCATTTCCTTTGCAGGAGGACTCCCAGCCCCTATTTATTTTGGTGCCTTGATAGATGAGACCTGCTTGAAATGGGGGATAAAAAACTGTGGGGGATCTGGATCTTGCCGGGTATATGACACAAAAGCATTCAGGTAAGCTGAAATCTTCAGTGAGGGGTTGAGAACTTGACTTCTGAGGCAGCTTTGGGCACCAGGGACCAAGGTATCCTTTGTCCATGTCAGTTGTCAATAGGCTGATGAGGATGCTAAAAGCACCAAAGTTCCTTGTTTGAACAAGGCAATAATAGATCAACTAAGGTACATATGACATCACCAGGATTAGTTCCTTTAGAGAAGCCTTAGTGACTGAAGAACTCTGTGATGCTTTGGCTTTTTGGGGAGACTAAAAAACAGTCTTCCTCATTTCTCTGCTTCCTAATGTATAAGACACCTCAGAAAAGCCACTTGGAAAAGGGACTCAGATGACCTGACTACAGGAGCACCAAGTGCTGCCACTAAGAGGCTGAGGAAGGCTGGGGCAACGTGCAAAGCTGTAGTAACATCACCCAGCTGGTGTAACTCCTCCTGCTCCATCTCTAAAACACAATCTGCTGAATGGCAGCACTCTTCAGACTAGAGACATCTCTGCTAGGACCTAACAGGAACCTGCCTGGAGCAAAATGTCATGCGATTGTTTGCTTTCTGCCTGTTATTTCTCCAACTGGGGACCAATAGATGGTTCTGCAGAAGCCCTATTTGATATCTTTACTTGGTTCCACTCAGAACTGGCAAGCTGTATTAATGCAAACGTATTTTGTCATCTTTTTATTTCTTCTAGAAATGTTTATCTTGGCCTCATTGCAGGGCTACGAGCAGGATGCTGTCTCTTATACATAGTGCTCTCAGTTTTAATAATGAAACGCTTCAAGCCAGATGGCAAAGAGACATCAGATATTAAAATTATGGAAAGCTCAATCAGCAAAGAACCAGACACTGCCAACAAAAAAGACATTCTTCCTGGTGCAAGAACCTCAGAGGACAGTGAGGAAACTTTTATGTGAAGAAGAAACAAGGTCTTTTCATAACTTTGCCTATGCTTCAGTTTTTCTAAGCACAACAGGGATCTAATTACTGACTTCAACAGCTAGTTTACATTTTATGGGGGTTCAAGAAGCATCTTTGAAACAGTGACTTCTAATTAGCTTTACCCTATCCTCTTCCATCATCATCATCTGAACCAATAGGGGGAAAAGGTTTTAAAAATTTTATGGAACTCTCCCATCCTCTTACTCTCAGTCCCTTTCTAGACAAACAGTAGGACTAGACAAAATTTTTCAAATATCATAAATCTGATTATTAAAAAGAAAAAAAAAATCCACAGTAGCTTCTTTTCAATTTTTCACTGACTTTATTTCAAGTCCTCTGTATTTAGTCCTACAGCTCTAAATGGCCAATCAACTTGCCCAGTTAATCTAATGGTCTTTACTGGGTAGTTCATCTTTTTTCATGGCCCATGTTCAGGTGAGAGTGCCAGGGCTATCAATGAACACCCTCTGAACAATATATTCATAATATCTTCTCTGGGGTTTGAATTGACACATTAAACAATCAAAATGGAATGCAAACAAAAGAAAGTGGTGTATTAATTTTGCAGCACATCTCAGTATTGGGTTCCAGTAAAATTGCTCTGAACCGGTGCAATAAAGTGATAGATGTTTTAAGTTTCATTGATTTTATTTTTTCCATGTGTGTTTTTGTGGGAGGACATTTTTATCCTAACGACCACTGCATTTATACCATATGCATATAGGTTTTCTTCCTTGTTTGAGGAACCTCTGGTAAGCCTTGAAATACAGTACTGAAAACTTGTAAATTCACAGCTTTCCACAGACATCCTAGTCCAGAGAGAAACTTCATTAAAGGTTGTTTCCAGCAGTGGGAGGGGGAAAAAAGTCTCTAAAAAGTACTTGAAGTGTGGTATTTAATTGACAGTTCTCATGATGTACCTTTGCAATGGGAGCAAATATGACTAATAAGATCACTGCAGGTTTTGTCTGCATCATCACAGTCATTTTGCTTTCTTTTCTGAAGGGTATTTCTGCTCCCTGCAGTAACTTGTACCCATCACCCCTTGTCTTTTCCAGTGACACCAGTGACTCTCCATCTTCTTGGGAGCCACCTTTTATGTCCTGGTCCATGGTAATGTCTCCCCTTGGCCATCTCAAGGCTGAAGAAAATCAGTTTTCTCAGCCTTTCTTCATGAGAGGTTTTCCAGTTCTCTGATCATCCTCTCTGGACCTTTTCTGCATCCTTTTTGTATAGTGGGGACCAAAACTGGATGCAGGACTCAAGGTGTGGTCTGCCCAGAGCTGAGTAGAGTGGAATAATGACTTCTTTATCAAGTCAACAAGGATGAAAGTTTGTCTAATACAGTATTGCACCTAAGTCTGGAGAAGTAATTAAGAAAAATCCCAAGTTCCAGAAACCCCAGGAATTTTACATAGAGAAAATCATGGGCACCTTTCTCCTTCTACAAACAGCATTTAAATATGCAGCTAGTACACAATTACAAGAATTAAAAGATCTGGTCAACCTGAGTGGCATCTTCCAACAAAAGATTGTTTGGTTTTGTGTGTTTTGGGTTTTGTTTTTTGGTTGTTGTGGGTTTTTTTCCCCATTATCTCTCACAATAGAGAAGAAATAAGAACTCTCTTTCAATTCCTCCTGCTCCAAATTCAAGGTTTCAACAAATAGAGTGGTACAAGGGTCCCTGGGACTTCTGATTGCAAAGCCACATGGATGATACTAGGATCAAAACTGGTATTTTTGTCCTGGTCAATAGCTATGCCAGACTGTTCAAAGCTATCTCTGAAATCTCTGAGCTCCATCACTGGGAAAATCCTCCAGGAAGGAAGAGAAACCTGTCGTATTCCAAGCTGGTAAGAGCAATTGTTAACTGGAAAAGCTATTTTGGAGGCAAATTTGGTACTGCACCAAGTCAGACATGCTTTTGAATGAAGTTGACAAACCAGGTAGTTTAGGGATCATTGCAGACAACTTCGTGGGCCATAAATCATGGTAATTCCACCGAAACCAATGAAGAAATTGCCAAACCAGTGGATTTTTATCAGATGGGGAGGATTGAGGGCATTGTGTTTACCTAACTCTTATCTGAGGCCACCAAAAAGCCCTTTAATGGCATTATCAAACTCCTTCTGTCAGAATAACTATGGAAGACAGAGCCTTATTCCAGTGCAGTTATTTGGCATTTCTTTACTTTTAGATGTATAGTCAAGCAGACATAATGACCTATGACTACCTATTTTCATTATATTTTTCTAGCTGTTTATTGAAGAGAAAATAAAACCTCAGCAGCCCTAAACCCACAGTATTCTGTACACATTAGGATCATGTTCCATACAAATACCAAGCCCTCCTATGAGTTTTGTGTCCCCCTTATCAACAAATCCTGTCTGTTCTGGCAAAAAAAAATAACTTGACATTACTAGCTGTTGCAGAATAAACAGAAAAACCTTCAGGCTTTTGAAAAGATTCAAAAGAAGCATTTAAAATATTTTAACAATACAACAGAAAGGTAACATTAGTTTAGCCTACCAATTTTTAATACAATAATATATTGTCATTTTGCCTGCGTCTTGTTTGGAACATGGTGAAAGTTCTTTCTAGTTTAAACTGATAATTACATGTCATTTTCTCCAGTGTTTATTACTTTCTAATTATTTAATCTTTTTATTGTGAGCTACTACAGCGTAACTTAGTCACTGTTCGAGTCAGCCAAGAAGAAAAAAAGTACTTCTTCTCTCTTAAGTATTTCCAAAATGATGATAATAGATCTCCACTTTAAAACAGAGACTTTCTGAGTCAGTGACTGTCATACTTAAATAATTAATTCTATTTTAATTATTAATTAAATAATTATAACCATTGTCATTTTTATTGCTTATTAGTGTTACTTATTAGTAATATGAAGATGAGACCTGACTTGAAATAGCTAAGAGGTCCTGCCAAGTTTTATGTTTTGATTGCTTCCACCTTTTTTTTTGTTGTTTTTTTTTAAAGCTGCAAATGCCTGGGTGAGGAAATAATCTCCTAAACAAAACAGATAGATAGATTTCTAGATAGAGTTTTCTTCTTCATAGCCAGCAGAAGATATGAATCATACAAGATTATCAAGTCCAATTATATATCATATAGCTGGAGAATGGCTCATTGGGATACCTTGTTTGATAAAAAGAACACGTCAGCACATGAATAAAACTGCAAGTGAAAAGAAGAATTGGTCAAATATGTCTTTGGAAGACTGTGAAGTTTTCTAGCAATGCTTAAAAATTGATCTTTGTGTTCAAAAAATGACAATGAGATCAGACAGAGATTTCCGTTTTTAGGTAATTTCAGTAACAATTTTGAGCATAAAAGCATCACTATTCAGCAGTCTCCAAAAACCTACTACTGGGCTTGCAGAATACTGCCTTATTAATAAAAAAAATAATTAAAAACCACACACACACAAAAAAACAAAAACCAAGCAAACAAACATACAAACCACTCCAAAACAAAACAACAATAAAAAATCAGGACATCTCAAAAGCATTTGAATGTGTAATATTCAGAATTTTTTTTTTAAGAGCCAGCACACAAAAAGGTTCAACTCCTCTGAAATGATGGGTGTTTACCAAGGCTTTAGCCTGCAAATACAAGACCTTATGAGAAACAAAATGGCTGTGTCATAAAATTATAAACCAACAAATATGAAAAAAAAAGAGATTTACACTACAGTCAAAGGCAAGATCACAGCTGAGTGAACTTAACCTACTGAATCCAGCTGCCACCTGTTACAGTGATGAAGGCAACACCTTTAAAACCCTTTTCAAGGACTTTAGAAACCCACTATAGTTTCTGGAATAGAATTTGGGCTGAGAGCCAAAAACCTGAGCCAAAAGCTGGAAGGCAAAGATGTCTTCATAATTACTGTGAGTCAAAGCTAAATGAGTTAAAGGTGAAATTCCAGTGACACAGATGTTATCTCCAGGTGAAAATTACTTGTGGTTCTAGAAATAAAAGAGTGGAGATCAGAGATATAATCATGTTGCCAAAACACTTCTAAGGTATAATATCTTTTCCAGACATGGAAAGCTCAACCAGAATGAGGGAGCAACTCAAGATAAAGTTCTAGGTTTGGGGACTATATCTTTTTAGAATAGCAAATACTTCCTGAAGCACTTACCTTGTATGTTTACTGTGATCCAAGTCATTTAAGTGGAAGTTTTCAAAGCACTTACATGGTGCTGTTTCATTATTGAATGGGTGTTAAGCTTTTGGGAGCTTGCATCCGTTGGGATGCCATTATAAAGGAATCTGAAAGATGGAATTTTGACTCAGAAGTCTGGCTTATAAATTTGGCTTATAACTGCTTTGGAAAAAACAGTATTTTATTTGTGATTCCCAAGCTTGCATTTCTTGACAAACGATATTACCTTGACCAAAGATTACCTAGACAGGTTGAAGATGTGAGCTCGCAAGAGGTACAACAAGGCCAAGTGCGTGGAAGTTCATGGTGGAATATTTGTGGGACAGAGCAGTTATGAGACAAGATGGCAAAAGCATTTCCTACCCTCCATAATCTTATTTTCAACCAACTCAATGCATTCCTGAAGTCAATGGAATCAACAAACAACTTCAAGACCTCTGTATGAAAATGAGAATTAAAAAAAGACCAGTGGGCTGAAATGAATGATGATTCAGAAATGAGTCAGTTGTTGAACTCTCCTGCAAAATCTGTTTTCAAGGAAAGAAATAAAAAGGGAAAGGGAAGGAAAGGAAAGATAAAAGTAGTATTAATAATTGTAAACTAAGGAGTTTTGCACATAAATATTTGCAAGTATTAGTGTGTGTGGTCCATTCCTGGTCAGGCTTGTGACCCTACTGCCAACAGGACACACAGGGTGGGTTTGCAGTGCTGCAGTGTCCCTTGTTTTTTCACATTATGTCTGAATATTTCACACTGGTACAACAAATTAATGTTAGGGTTTTTTTAAGAATGTCAATATTTTTATTGGAAATTGCACATGTTTTAAAATAAAGTCATTTGATAAATGATTAAGAATAAAACCATTTGATGTTCTGCTGCATTGGAAAAAAATGTATGACAGGAGGCTATGTTGCAAAGAAATTAATGTTATAAATTCTGAAATAAATAATTTTTAAAAGAGCTAATTTAGCTAATTTTTAGTACTGTTTCAGATGAGCACTAACGAGTCCAGTAGTAAGTGTAGCTACTGAAAGTGGATGGATTTGCACCAGTAGGTAACCAGTCACCAAAATAAAACTGACAGGTAAAGTTTTTTTCCTGCTGGGCAAAACATACCTTGCTCTACCTCAAACACACCTGTCTTGCAGCAAAGAGTGTCATTTTGTGCACAGTATTATTATCCATCAAGAGCTCTCAAGACACAACAGCAGCACAAACATCAGTTGCAGAATTGCACTGAGAGAAAAGAATTTATCCTGTTTGCTCTGCTCTCCACTGATCTCTCCGTGACATACAGATGCAGCTTTTTAATGATTAAAAACATCATTTTTTTCAATGCTAGCAACAAATTAAAGTGTTGCTTTCCCCCTCTACTTTCTCTTGTAGATGCTGAGCTGCTGTGGCACCCAAGGCTGTGCTAGGTTTGGCACCTCGTCTCTGGCTGGAAACATTTTTTTCCACAAGAAAAGAGAAAAAAAAACCTCAATAAGCAGGTTATGACTATTTTATGCCAGCCTTCCTCTCTGGATCCAAAGAGGCCAATTTATTGACACCTCCCTGACTTCATGAGCCAGAAGTAAGATGGTCCTCCTGCAGGCCATAACACCTTTTTCTGACTCTCTGTGCATAATTCTCATAATCTGTCACATGGAATTCAGTTAAAAACTGCTTGTTTGTTTGTTTTTTTCCACGCAAATTGTGCTTCCAAAGGTTACATATTTTGTATCCAAAATCTCTCACCCAAGCTTTAAAGTCACCATAGGAAATTCTATATGCACCAAGATGTGTTAATAAAATATAATGTGGATAAAACAGCTGAAAGACAAGCAGAACCATTCAGTTGTAATTATTTTCCCTGCCAAAACACAAGCCTGAGTTCAGTAGTTAGATAAGGTGGTGTATTCTTTTAGGTCCCAGAGATCTTTCCTATGGCTGTATCTGGCCACATCAAAAGATTTGCAAATGCAATTGTCAAAGTAGCCCAAGCAAAGAGTCCTCTCAGTTTTGCTGTATCCAGAATCTCTGCCTGCAGTAAATATCACTCCATCTGGGGAACAAAAGTTATTTTCCCTTCAGCTGCTAAGTGACTGTCATGACAGTGCTGATTAAAGACCAACTCAGCATTTTGCTCTGTTATCCATATCCCACTGAGCCTTGAGCATCAACCAGAGAATTCAATCCCTGCTGTCAAAGGGCAGCAAGAACACATCTCTTTATTTCAACAGTTGGCAAGCTCTGAGAGCTGTCAATACCACAAACACAAACCACCAAATACTCAAAAGTGTCTTGGAATAGATGCATTGAAGGCTTGAAATGAGAAATATTTAAACAATAAAGACTGGAAAGAGTAGTTGTAGGGGCGATGTTATTGTTTGAGTGTCTTCTGCTGGGCTGTATCTGACATAGCAATGAAGTCACCAGAACAGGGATGGATTTTGCTTGGAAAACATCACTAGAAAATTTAGAATACTTCTCAGATTTCATAGTCGGCTACAAAAGTTAGGTTTTAATAAAATGCTGTAACTCTGAGATTTAGAAAACAAAAGAAACCAACCAAACAAACAAAAAACAACCCCACACCAACCAAAAAATGCCACACAACAAACCCAAAACACTGTTATTTCCTCTATGGCAACTTATTGGTAGTTTTAAGTAGGCATCACATTTTCAGCTGAGCTAAGCTAAAATACTCCTTGGAGAAACACTGCATGTGTCAGCTTTGCAATGGAAAACCATTGCAATGCTTCCTTTAGATAAGGTGGAAATATTTTGCTTCGAGGCTTTGGTTTTATGGTGAATTCTGATTGAACTGGATGAAATCAGATAAATAGCTACTGTTGGCAGCTCCTGTGGCAGTCCACCACAGGGATCTGCATACAGAATTCCTATCCCATTCCATGGGCCTTTGGCACGTGGCTGTTCAGCCAGCAGGCAACATCTTGCACCCCTATAAACACTGGAGACTGGGTCTATCAGAAATGTCAGTGGTGGTTTTCCATTGTCTGTTGAGAATCTGGTTCAGTTCATGCAACTTGTCCTCTTCTTGGCAACTCTTAAGGCACTTTCAGACTTGTATGTTGTCTTTTCTTGTTGGTGATCACAGGTTTGCTGTTAGTTTTACCTTCTGAAGAGTGTTATTAGTTATAATTCAGTTATTCATAACCTTGGGAAAGTTCTTTCTAAAAGGACCTGTCCTGGTCTCTTTGTCTTTCTAAATGCACGACTCATTCTCTGCATCAGAAGAACCTGGCAAACGTTCTCTGATTTTGCAATTATCTTCTTTACTCATAGGAACATCTTCTCTTCCTCCATTCTCTATAGGCCTAGAATCCTTATTTTGAAAGTGCTTCTTTATCATGATATAAAAAAAGATTGCAATCAAGTAGGAAGGACCTCTTAACACAGCTGGCAAACCAAGGTAGACATACCTGTGGGATAAGAGCATAGGACATTGGGGTTTTCAAAGACACTGAAGCAAATTACTTTATTATTAAAATATATAAAAATAAATA
>JANHGL010011520.1:9663-30700 GCA_024611195.1 Ceyx melanurus | reverse complement strand
ATCTAGTCCAACCCCCCTGCCAGAGCAGGGGCACCTAGACCAAATCACCCAGGAACAGATCCAGGGGGGTCTGGAATATCTCCAGAGCAGGAGACTCCACAACCCCCCTGGGCAGCCCCTGCCAGGCTCTGGCACCCTCACCATAAAAAGTTTTTCCTTGTGTTTCCCCCAAACCTCTTGTGATCCAACACACTGACTTGTTTGGTGGTAGACCAACACTATAAGACTTTTCACTGCTGGGGCAGAAATGGATTACTGCCCTTATGCTTGAGTGAAATCAAATATTGCCTTAACAAATACAAAATTATTCATCAATCTAACTACAGGATCCTGAATATCTGAAAGCTTCTCTGTTCTTCTAGTAAAACAGAGACCACTTTGGGGATTGTTCTGTCCCTTCTGGCATTTGCAGATGTTGCAACATATAGGTGTTTTCACCTGAATAAGCAAAGGCTGGCAAAAAGTGTATAATGCACTGCAATCATTACATTAATTGTAAATAATGTAAAAGGCTCAGCTGAAAGGGTGAATAATCCACCAAAACTGTAAAACTGCTATGCTAGCAGATTTTTTTCACTAAGATCCCAGTTTAGTAAAACACCTTGACTCTGTGAGAGTTCTTGGTCCTAAGTTTCAAAGTTAAACATGTATTTTAATCCTGAACTGCAATTCTAAAATGTATTTCATATCACGTTTTGCCTTAAAAAATTCTAGTAATGTAATAAATCTTTAATAAAGTATATAAGAAAACTGATTAAAACAGTATAAACCAATATAATCAATATAATGAATATAATTAAAATTTATGTAGTAGAGGAACTGTGTAGAGGAACCTGTTACAAACAAGTATTAACTCTGACTTTTCCTCTGTTTTTCTTACCTAAATCTACAAACCCAATATCCACATAGAGTTTTGCACATAAAGATCCAAGCAGGAAACCAGCAATTGGGCCCAACATGGCTATTGTGTGCAAACATGCTGAAAATATAAGAAATAAAATATAATACAGTAAATAAAATATAATTCAGTAAATAAGATATAATAAATATGCTGCTACATTTGATCAAATGGTTTCTTCTGCAGAGGGGGATCGACTTCTTATGAAAAAAATTCTATTTACTTCGTGTTGAGATTACCTACATACACAGGAACATCCTCTTCTTTAGCAAAATCATCAAGATAAGAGATTCCCAATGGTGTTATTGGTGTCTCACCAATTCCACGTAACATGTTTCCCAGAACCATATATATCCACATATATGATGATGGCTCCTTCTCACAGCCTGCAGATGAGAGTTTACATTTTTGTAATAGAAAGTGGAATGGGAAACAGTGGTAAATCACAGGAAATTCAGCATGAAATGGTTATAGGTTAGTATTTAAGGTATTAGCAGCATTTTTCTTATGAAAGATTAATAAAAGGCTGTGAGACTCATTATACCTTTTAATAATCTTTCAATAACACCTTCCTCCATCTGCAATGTGTGTGATTTCTAAAAATACAGATAAGCATCACCCATCAGAAAATAAATACTGTGTATCTATTGGGTATAAATATCAGAAAAAAAATGTGTGTATATATATCAGAAAAAAAATGTGTGTATATATATCAGAAAAAAATGTGTATATATATATATATACATATATCAGAAAACAAAAAAAAGGCAGATTGTTATTGTCACAAATATATTACCTGACATATATCTTTAACATGAGAAGTTTGAGATGATTTCTGGGGAACAACTTGGTTCTTTCTCCATGTCCATGCAAAGCAACAGGTAAAACAGCTCTATTCCATATTGTAAGCAAAATCACAGCATTTATTTGTAGTTAACTCTATGTAATTAGATCTTTCACCTCCTCAACTCCAGGCCCTGGGTAGCTGAGACCCTTCAAACACAGCATCAATGTCCCCTTCAGTGGTAGTGGGATTTTAATGTAATTTGGAAATGTGACCACTGGAAACTGTAAATCTGGATCCTTATAATTTGTATTTACTGGATGTTTCTTTCCCAGATGAGATGCACAAAGTGCATTTAAGTGTTGGAAATGTTCTCAGACAGATAGAAACTGAAGTTAGAAATCTAACTGAGCATCTTGCATGGGACAATGAATTACTTCAATTGCAATCCAGGATAAAACTACCTCCTGTATTTGTACTTACCTGTCTGGGAGACTTCCAACATGGTTTTGTTCACTTCTTGATGTAGGGAACATGGATTTATGCTTGAAGAGAAGTTGACTGAAGAAGCTGTGTGTGATGTTGACTCATACTTATAACTGAAAAAAAAAAACCACAAAAGCAGGTTTAGAAATGGTGTTTGTTAGGAAAATCCCAACATTGTAGGGCAGGAGCAACTTGACTGCTGTTTCCCTAAAGATAGTTGGCATTGGTTTTAGAAAGAGCTATGGTATAGCAGTGAGTGGATAAAATTAATGGGTAGAAAACACTCTTTAAATGTATTTACAAGGAGTAGGGGGATGCTGCCAGGAGGCAGCTGAGCAGCTCAGGTGCTGGAAGCTGTTTAGGTGCTTTAGCACGATCCTTTTCCCAGATATGAGCCCTGCTAAGGTGCAAAGTACAATTAGCTTCAGCAGAACAGCATGGTAAACCACACATTCTGCTTCTAGGAACTGGGCTGGTTCCATTAGACCAGGCAAGCTTATTTTGCAGGTTGAAACAACAACAAAAAAAGCATTAATCAGCAGAGACAGTGCAGGAGAAGTTTCCTCCTAAAAATTCATGCCCAGTTTCATGAGAAACTGGAAATGAGCGAGATTGTTTGGCTCAAGGTGGGGGAAAACAGAAGCCTGATGCTAGTACAAGATCCACTATCATGGTAAAAATCATTCCTCACTTTTCTTTTTCTGGTAGTAAGTGTAAAATTATTCCAGTACATTTAAGAGAGCAAAAGAAATATGTCTTAATCTATATGCTATCACTGTATCAAGATGACATCTAAGCAACATACAATAATTCTCTGAGCCTGCAGAAGATAAAGAAAAATTAGCTCAACCAGCCACAGAAAATGAGTTTAACCAGCCATGTGCATTTGGAACAGGAAAATCTCTGTGACCAGTTCTACCAGCACTGATCCAGCTGCAGGCTCTGGGGGCAGCTGAGAAGATGCTTTGTGTGCAGAGCAGTTGCTTACCACAGGAGGGCAAAATGCACCTTCCCACACAACAAAGCTCTGCTTTCTTCTGCCAAGGAGCAAGATTTCTTCTAATCTTTGTGAGTTGGTTTCTTCACCGAGTAAGCTCAGAACCCCTGCTTTTGCAAGAGAGTTACCTGCTACTATAAATAAATTCAGGTAGCCATGTCACCCAGTATGAAGTTAAATCTTCAGAACTGAGATCCTGTACAAACAGCACAAACTTATTCTGAAAATCATATAGGTGGATTCTATTTTGCTCATATGGGTTTTTTTTGTGGCTCATAATGGTAGGAATTTCCTGCCTAAATTATCTTGACATCTCTATTAGCAACCAATGATGCCACATTCTTAGATTTATTTTTTTTTTTCAATATGGTGTTATAGTTTGTTATTCAGGAAGAGTATATTAGTCATTAAATCATTGGCACCAGCAGAGTAGCATGGTTGAAGAACTTCAAAGAATAATATAGTTTGTCTAAAACTTGATTTTTCATACAATTTTCAAAGGTAAGTTTCTCTTCCTGAAAAAAAAATAAATTTAAAATATCTATTTCCTGAGCTTGTAAAAGAATTTCCCTCTTTGCTCTTTACAAGTCTGAGTAAAAAGCATCATGATTTTACTATAAATAAAAAGCATCATGATTTTACTATTTTTTTGAGAAGCTGAACTTCAGAGGAGCCTTATTTTTCCAACCAGTTATAATGACCAGTTATAATAAGTGTGTGCAGTGTTATTTATTGCACATCCAGGTGAGTCTCTATAGGCCTTTGGAAATCTAAGACTTAATACACTGAAGTCTCATCCAGAAACCAGAAAGCAGTACCCAATCCCAAGTTAATCTTGATTAGTACTTACTATCCCATGAAGAAATGAGGCATTGCTGTTAAAAGACTTCCCAAAGCCATTGTAAAGCATCCAACAGCTATTACTTTGGGCCTGTGAAGTTTAGCTCCAAAGTAGCTTACAAATGCAATCACCAGCAAGTTACCTGGAAAGGAAATGAAGCAAAAATGAGGACCAGATGCTGTGCTTCTGAACAGTTTACTGCAAATGATGGAATATCAATTACCTATCTCAAAGCTCCCATCGATGAAACCAACAGTAGATGATGACAGGTCAAACCTTCTTTCAATCTGAGTGATGGAACTTTTCATGATCGTACCAGACAACGCTTTACTGAAGTAGCTGAATGATAAAGCAGCAAGAAATGCCTAGGAAAGATTAAGATGGGAAATGGGAGCTTGAGGAAGGGAAATCAAGGCATAGAATCTAGAATGGTTAGGGCTGGAAGGGACCTCCAAAGGACACACTCAACTAGCCCAGGCTGCTCAAAGCCTTGGCCAACCTCACCTGCAATAGCCCCAGGGATTGGGCCTCAACCACCTCCCTGGGGAGCCTGTGCCACTGATCCACCACCCTCAAGGGAAAGAACTTCTTCCTGAGATCCAGTCTCAATCTCCTCTGCTCTTGTTTAAACCCATTACCCCTCATCCTTTCACTTCCTTTACTGATATCCTGAGGTTAATTTTATCAAAAAGCTGAGGCCTGGTCCTGGGCAGACAAAATACTGGCTGACAACTTAATGATATCAGTACTGATATACCAACTAAGTAACTTATGCTAGTCCATAAATTAATATATGTCCATATAAATTAATCTTATACTCAATTATCTTCTGCTTGGGCCACATGTCACATGTTCCTAGCTGGTTCTAAACTATATAGCTAGATAAGGCAAAAAAAAATAAAGGCTTTATGCAAGTTTTTATGACATCCCAATATGTGGGAGGTAGTACAGATTGAGTTTGTCTCTGTCTTGGATGATACCTTTTGAAAAGTGTGTATCATGGCTATGTCAATTGTATACCATATGGAAAAGCTTCATCTTCTTTGAATCTTATAGTTTCTTCCACCATCACACATTGTGGCTTTGCAAATAAAGATGTATTTGATAAAAAGCTAAACTAAGTTTGTCTAAATATTATCCAACTATTTCAACACAGTCTAAAAAACAAATAGGCATATTGCTCACTGGGTAAAAGTTCCAATACAACACAACATTGGGTAAGTAAACAAAAGTAAATATAGATTTAGACTTTGTAATACTATCTATTGTAAGGAGTGAAGGCAATCCTGGAAGGAATAGATTTAAAATAGGTACATTTATTTTCTTTTTTCTCTAAGAACAAAGAAAAAAATCTTACAACTGTGGGTTTTGTCCTGATATGTTTTGTCTTTCCTGAGCTTGATTGGTAAAAAGTCAGTGAGAACCACCTTCCTTGCCTTATGCCAGCAGCTCTCTGAGGGTTTTGGGCTGAAATAATTACTGATAGTCAGGCAAACACAGACAAAAACGACTGGGGTATTTTGGGTTTGAAAAGAAAATCTTCAGGTAAGCCCCAAAACATGTAATGGGAAGGTGAGGGAGAATAACAGTTTGTCTTTAATTACATCCAAGGTACTGTGTCTATAAAACTCTAATTGCCACAACGTTAGACATAGACCCACAGTTGTGCAGCATTGCCTGAGTATGTGATGGTGAAGTTAGTCCTGTGTCTCTCAGAGAGATCAGATTCTTATTCTGCAGGTGTATATGGGTGGCAAATGTGAGTCATATAAAAGAAAAAAAAATATAATAATCTTTGCCTGATACTCGAGCCAAACTATTTTGGGTGTCTGAGAAGCTTGCAATTACCTACTTTTTTTTTTTTTTTCCATTCATTTTACAAATGTTTCTAAAGAGAAATGTGCCCCTGACTGCAACTCCACTCAGCTTATGGAATTTAACCTGATACAAATCTGTCTGAAGACGTAATCAAAACGTAAACCCAAGTACATCACTGTAAAAAAAAAATCTTGCCCTTGTAGCATTTTCAACTCAGCCAGAAGCAACAAATACTGAGGCTTTAACACAAAAGCAAAATTCTCATTAGTTTACTTGCTTTGTTCCGTCAATTCTTGTGTGCTCCTGAAAGCTTGGATGCTTGTGGGAATCAGTGGGCTGTTTAACCTGCAGCCCAGGATGAGATAAAAGTCCTGGAATACAAGTTACCTCAGCCTATTTTGGTCCTAAAAGGGTGGTGGTAGGAACCTCCAGACAACAGTACACCATAGCTACCTGCTTTAGAATGCTTCTAGTATTCCACTGGAGGTTGCTAACTCTCTCCAATGACCAAAAAAAAAAAAGGGGCTCTACCTATGGGTGACTTGAGAATAAATAAGTTAAATCAGGAGTTTTTATTTTGTGTAGGAGAAAGACAATATCCAATCCACCCTTCTACCTCCAGTGTGTATCCAGTTCCAGAAAAGACAGGGGGAATAGGAATGAAATCATTTGCCATGTCTTCTCTACAACTATATTTCTTAACGTTTGTGGTGATATTAGTAAGGTGGCAAACCTTCAACCCAGTGCAACAGGGAGTCCTCTTTTTGGCTGGTAGACTTTTGTTGACTTCATCATCCAAAAGCTGGGCAGGTTCTGCTTCCTGATTTGAGTCACGGCCGTTGCTGGATTCATTTTCCACTGTCATGGCTGATTTCTTTACTGAGTGATCTGAACCCAAGAGAAAACAGTAATAAATACAAAAGCAAATACTCCAAAATGGAGTTGCTTAAGGGACTTTCTGATGAAACAGTAGTTACAGGAAAATGCTGAGATGTTGAAACTGAATCTTTTCTTTGGAAAGGATTTGGCTCAACGACCTGGGTGTTTCAAAGTGTTTATTTGTTTAAATTCTGAAGTATCTTGTTTTGACATCTTTATTTTCAAGGGAAATGGTCTTATCTCTCCCCACTGATGCCCTCTCCTTCCACTCTTTTTTTTTTTTTTTTTTTTGGTCTAGAATGACTTTTAATGCTAAAAAGGCAGTTTCCACAAAAGAGTAAAAGACAAAGTTTCTGTAGAAAAAATAAACTACAAGGGTCAACAAAACATCAGTGCTGAAGCACAAGGAGTCCTAGAGAAGCTCTGAATTTGCAGGCTTAGGGCCCAATGATCATTTTGGTAAGATCTCTGAAGTAACACTGTGCCATTTGACTTATTCCTTTACAATGGCCTGTTGGAAGCACTTCTTAATGCCTAAAGAATTATTTTAGCTATGTGACCTCCTATAAGGAGATTATATGGGTTTTTTTCCTTCTTGCAATAGTATATAGGGTGTCCCTAATCTCTTTCTGTTTGCAGAGTGCTGTCTTTATCCCCCAATGCATGAAATCATCTGCAACTCCAGCAGTTCAGCAGAACCACTCCAGTTCTCATGGGAGGAGCACACCCTGTAGCCATAGAGGACCACACTTTCCCTTTCTTTAATATAACTTTTTTTTTTTTTTTACTGCTGAAAGTCTTGTTTTATGATTAAACTGCATCTGGTTTTCATTCAATGAATACAGTACTGCTTTTCTCAATTTTTAAAAAAACTCTATTTGTGGGAAATAAGTAAACAAAGAGAAGACTTCAGTGAAAATCTGTAAGTGAAGTCTGTCTATTTGCAAAGTTTGTTTGAAGAATGAAAACATTTGTCTCTTTGTGCAACTCCAACTCCAAACAGAACAGATGACACTGTGGAGCTCTTAGGAAAAAAAAATGGGTCACAAACCAAACCCTCCTCAGATCTGTAGATCTTGACACAGAGGGGAGATAGTATTGAAAGGAATAACCCCAAGTCAGAACTTAGAAATCACAGCTCATAGGAAGTGACTTATTTCATCTTTCACAGCAGTGAAAGAAGGAAGGATAAGGGTGGGGAAAATCATACAAAGACAACTTTTGCGTGCTTGAATGGAGCTGAAAAAAGTTGGATGAACTTTTCCAATGCTGGAAAAAGTTCAGCTGCTACTGCAAATTGCTCTACTACAGGCCACATGGCAGAGTAATACTTGGCAGAGCACTTAAAGGATGGGCATTGATCTAATGGGTGATGGTGAAGAATACTTTTTTTTCTCTCAGATGAAAGAGGGTCAATGCCTAAGAATGTTTAGACAAATGCAGTTCACAAATAAAACATTAAAATTGCAGTTCACAGGACTAAAGAAGTGGCTCTTTCTAGCAGGTGCACCACGACTTAGAATCTGAATGCAAGGATAGAGGAGGGGAAGGTTGAGAAACAGGAAGATAGAACTAAAAGGCAAAGTAGAGAAAAGAGAAAGGCAGTTAGGTATCCACCCTTGTAACTGAAGAAGTTGAGATATTATTTCACTAGTGGGGTTTTTTTTTATGATTAATAAACCAAGGATCTAGTTACAAGAAAAGGAAAAGTATGAAGCTTTCTGCACCATTTCTCTTCATCCATTTATATGGCTTCTCTCTTCTTCTCATTTTGCCTTCACAAACCATTCTGTTGTAGTAATGACCTAAGGTACTTCCATTTACAGAAGGATGAGATCAGTCAAATTCCATGTTTAGGTCAATCTAAACTAAAATGACCCTGACTTCCTTCTTGAGGGAGGAAAACAATCCTCTTCCCAAAAGGAAAAAAGAAAAAAAAACAGAAAAACCTGCCAAGCTATACTATGAAAATTAAAGCAAACACTTTGTCATACTCTGGGAGCATCTGAAAATCAAGTTAAACTTGTTTGGTCTGAGCACACTTTGGATGGGGGAAAATCAAGGGTCTTAATTCAAAATCTGTGTAGGGCAATTGTGTTGGTGGGAGCTGGGAGTTTTCCAGCATCATGGGAAGCATGTGGCACCTTGCACCTCTGTTCCAGAGTGCAGCAGCCAGCCTTGGAAAGGATAGCTGCAGATTTCAGTGCTTTGGGATCTTATAGGGTCTCTGGCTTAACTGTGTGCCTGTTAGGTAGATCTATTCTGTCATGAACATTAAAAAAAAAAATCAAGGTTGCTTTTTTACTGCCAATTATATGCAAATTATAATGAATAAGAGCTCAAATTTCAATGCCTTAGCATGAATAAGCAGCAATTAGTTTAAAAAGGTCAAGGCAATAGTTTCTACAGAATTTGTAGCTTCCTATGAAGAAAAATACAATGATGTTTGAGGAATTTTCAGGATCTGACACAGGCAGTGTAAGTCCTTGGGCTGTATCTCACCACAGGGCTATACTGCCATCCACAAGAGCACCAGATCACAAAGCAGATTTCACACAGCAGCTTATGGAACTGTATTGATTTAGACTAACTGCAGTGCTAATCCAACTGTCATCTTGATTTTAAAATACATCAAGGAATCACAGGAAGAGCTTTTAAGCTAATGTAATATGAAAAATTAGTATCACAGTCGTGTGCAGGTCTAAATGCTGCTTGCACTGCTCATGACATATGATGCTTACTGTTCAGACACACACATGCTCAGAGACACATATGACCCCCATCATTTAAGGACTGACATTTACACAGGAATGTTACTGGTGTTCTGATCACAGGAACTGCAACCAGTACTACACAGGTTAGCTGCAAACACTAAATGGAGGCATTTTAAAGTTAAGAGAAATGAATATTAAAGAGGTTCCTACCTAGGTTCTGTATCCACAACAGCAGTTTTACTACCACACAAATGCTCAAAAGTCAGAATATGCTCTCCTTAAGCAAGTCTGTGCTGGTACTTGGTAGAGGAATCATTAACTTCTAACACAAACTGTGGTTTAGGCAATTTTGCTCTTGTCTCCTCCCAGTTCTGCCCTCTGTTAAAGGTCCCAAAATATATGTTTATTCACGGTAGTCAAAAATTAAATAGGTAGAAAATGTGCAAGTGTATTCCTTCTGTACACTTGTGAAACAACTTTTTTTTTCCATGCTTGATTGGAATAGTTCATACTTTCCTGTCATTTAAAAATGGGGTGTCCCAGTTTTCAAAGTGTTCCTGCTTACTGAAAACTAAACCATATCTTGATATGAAGTTTTATTTTCATAGTCTGTGGCTAAAGTCCATTCAGCTAAGACCTGCCAGAGCCAGTCAAAGACTTGCAGGAAGAGCAAATTTAATACCTTGGTAAACAAAGTAAACAAAGTGGGTGCTCAAGAATCACTTGTGCTTAGAAGACTGCTCAGTTCTATAGGTCAGTGCTATTGACACCACAAGCAAACCCAGTGTGAATTGGAGCTCCATGTATTTTGGAGCAGCCCTTTACCTACTTGCAGCTCTAGCTCAAGGAAACCTGGTTTCCTGACAAGCATTTTATGTGACTGCTCCCTTGTTAGGGATTATGCCTGATTCCTGAGAGTGATGGTAGTTGAGAGATTTTTAAGGCGTGTGAAGTACGACTACTGTCTGCCTGGATGTGACACAAAATGTGCCCTTCCCAGCCACCACTGTCACTACGACCATTCTTGGACTCACTGTGATCAGTTACAGCCTACAGGTAATGCTGACCTTTGGATAATCATAATCGACTTTTGCCTTCACTACTGTTATCAGCAATCCCTTGCACTGCTCAAGGCTTTTCTGAACCTCAGCCAGATAGTTCCTCTTAGGTCCTGACAGTGAGAGACATCACCATCAAGAAAGTGGTAGTCTAAAAAAGCTACATGTTATGGCAATTCAACTTCAAGGATTGGTAAAAAAAACACATTAAAAATGCAGGAGGAATCCAGATTGCAAATCCAGTCTGAGGACTCAAAAGCACCTTTTGTGGAAAGATTGAGCTTTCCTTGCCCTGCCTTGAGAACAATAAGAAGTGCCTTCCCTCCCATTCCAACCACTTCTATGTCTACTGCAATAGATTGGTCTTCTGATGCAAAGGAACCTGATTTTAACTTCTAGTCAAATCAAATTCTGGTTTTGAACTGACAGAATCCCTTAGCTTTAAAGCTTGAGCTCCACTCAATCTGATATGTAGGACTCAAATTTGGTGATAACAACAGCACAGGTTTTCAACCCGTTTCACTAGATAAACTAACTGATCATGTTTAATAATTTCTTGAATAAGAGGCTCTCTTGATTCTGCAGCACATCCTTGAAGCCCTTGGCTACAGTGCTTTCTGTCTGGATCCATATTTCATCAATGCACATGGCAAAAAACGTATACACTATTGCAGGTGTAATCTCACTAGTGCCACATCTTGAAATACTAAATATTTCTTATGTCTAGACTTGTCTGATATGTTCTTAGATTACATATATCATTTTCAGAAAAGCATCTTTTAAAGGGCAGTTGCTAGCTATTTATTATTCACAGATACACTCAGGAGCTTCTCAAAAATGTTCAGCTAAGGAGCTCCCACCCTGGAGCAGAAATTCCCATTATTGTCCATCAGCTGTACAACTTTGTATTAAACATTATATTCCAATCCTATTTAAACACTCAGGTTCATTCTTCTTTTTTTTTTTTCCCTATATGATATCCAGACTCTGTTTAACTATCCATCCAACTTTGTGCCTTTACTGTTATGTCAAAAAAGTGAAGCTGGAATGTCACATACATTTAGAAAACTACTAACAGCAATGAAAATTGAAGAAAGACACTGGTGCCTGGCTGAGAAACCTAAAATAGGTGGACCTTAACTGTTGGATTCATCAAAGTTTAGGATGTCTTGGAGAAAAGACTAGAGAAAGTCTTAGAATCACAGCATAATTTAGACTGGAGGGAAACCCTGGAGCTCAGCTGGTCCAATTCTCTGCACTAAAACCAGAACTGGTTGAAATTCATGGCCCTACAACACATATGAGTGTCTTCTTTTCAAAGGTGGGTATTCTCCATGTTCTGTTGTGGCATAAAGCATCAACCATCCACTTACAGCAGGTTTCTTATTCCATGATTAACATTTTCTCCTCACAAGGGAAGCATCTTGGCCCTTGGCTATTGCTCATTATTCCAGAATGGCATCTTGTACTTCCGCTAATAGTGGAGCTTGTGCCACACCTTTAAAGAAGAACAAGGACACAGGTGTATGTGTGTATTTGCCCCTGGTGGAACATCAGTAAGCACATAGATTAGCAGCCTATGTTAAGATAAGGGGTCCCTCTTGTTTTACAATGTTTTTTTTGATGGAGCCTTGCATTCCCAAGGTTTCACATTCAGGTTGTCTTCAGATGGATTAGCAGATGTACCCAAGGGCTTCTTTTGCCTTTTGATCCTAAAATAATGGAGACAAATGAACTTTCTAACTTGGAAGTAGTAGAACCTGTAGGAAAAATGCCACTTTATTTTTCATATAGTAAAAGGGGAAACACTATTCCTTTAATTTCCTAATTTTAGCATATGAATACACAGCGATTTCTCCCCATTTTTTTCCTACTCCTGTATACAACATTCATTTATAACTTGAAATAAATTATTACAATTTACAGAATCACAGAATGATTTGGCTGGAAGAGATCTTCAAGATCATCAAGTCCAGACATTAACCCTACGCTGCCAGTGTCCCATATTTTAATTAAAATACCTTTTATACTTTGCTTTCTGGATGGCTGAGAAGAGGTTGTTTTTTTTTTTATTCAGACTGATGTTGTCCAAGTTGTTTATGGAAACATTTAAATTTAAAGCTGACTTCTTGAACCAAGAGCTGTTGACCAAAAGTATAGAATGGGAAATGGGAAACTACTGAAGTCAAATCAAAGACTATGATCTCACACCTGAAAAAGTAGGTATCTCATCCTTTTTTTTCATCCAAGCCCTCCCATATGATTGTAACTTACACTCATGGGAAAAAAAAATAAATGTATTACCATAGTAAAAATCCCCTTAATGAGAACACTGAGATATCAGTAATTGTTAATTACTCCTGAGAATACAAATAATCCTTAGAAAAGCCACACTAAAAATCATCTTTACCGCAGGAGCTGGTTGCAGACTCCTCCAGGCAGAGGGTGGCAGCAGAATCCCACCAGAAGTGGCTGCCAAGGCACCAGCTGGCAAGGGGTGAGGCAGCAGTAGCAGGGAGCAGTCAGACAGGCAGAGACCAACTGTGGTATTCAGATTTGATTAGAGCCCTTTTTAATCTTGGGACTCTAATCCCTAAAAAAAAAACAACCAAAAAACCCCACAGTGTATTCTAGAATTTAACTCTTTGTTAACAAACTAAGTGTAAGGGGTGGTGTACAGCTAAAAAAAAAAATAAAATTTAAGCTACTACAGGAGTTCTAAGAACATGAAAAACCTTCACAATAATGGAAAAGGTCTTTTTGATGCTCCTGTGTTAGAGCACCTTGTTTCATCCTGTTGCTATAGAGGTAACAAGAAAGAAAAGCATGTTGAGAAGCTGATTTGGTGTCTCAATTCTATCTAATGTCTGGACTTGTTCCTCCCACTGCTCAGTGGAGCATTTGTTCTCCATAAACACTCACTGGTAATTTTGTCATTAATTTGCATCATGGGTCTATCTGGTGAAAAGTAGACCAGGATGTGCTGGTTTAATATTTCTTATTTTTCTACTTAAAATACAAAGGGTAGCTTTTAAGGGTGAATGTACAGCTGCTCTTGGCACTCAGACTAACTTAGCAGCTTGGTCTGAATTTGTTATTACTGAGAATTGAAAGTGTGCAAGTCAGCTCCAGGTTATAGCTGACATCACAGACAACAAACATCACTAAGCTGTTCATCTGTCTTGTTACACTAGAGCAGATTCTTTTACAAGAATCCTCAGGTCTTGATATAACAGCTACATGATAGAATAATCTATAATATCCCAAAGACTGTTGTTCCAGTGGAAATCTTATTTCTAATGCAAGTTTGTCCTGTTTGATTTCCAAGCACTGGAACATAGTCTACATTTGTCAGCAGAATTAAATAAACAGATTTTTTTTCCTGGCTGCAGGAAAAAAACAGGGTTTTTTTTCCAAACCAGTCTATATTTCTCAGCATCATCTTCATGGTAACAAGGAGAGGATTCTCTTTAGCATTGTGTACAACAACCTGTCAAAATTACCTTGCTCAGTGCCCGTGAGAGAAAGTTTTCTGATCTGGTCACGAGCAAGCTGTGAGAATGCTGTGCATTCTCTCCACTAAATCTTTTACTCTCTTCAAAATTCAAAGAACTGTATGAATCAGTTAGAGGCTGTTGGTTAACAAACTCCTGGTGTCATTAACCGTGTTGGTTACGGTGATTTTAATGAGCACTCTAAATCAACATGACCAACCCCACCTTTAAATGGTTCTCATATTTTTACAGCAACTATTGACTTTCTTTCAGAGACTGGGTGACAAACTGCCTCATGCAGCATGAACAGGGTTCAAGAGGAGACAAGCAGGCAGAGACAGAAAACTATGATCCCTCTAGCCCATAGGCTTTTGCTACTCTAGGGGCTACTCTACAAGGAGGAACAAGTTGGATATTTCCAATAGAAAAATATTTCTATTTTCAAATTTTATATGCTATAAAAAACATTACAATAGTTGTTTCCTATATCAATCTTACTCATTATTTTGAGCACATTCAAGCAGGCAACCTGTCATGTCAGGTTGCCTATACTGATGCTTCTTCCATCTCAAATGCTGGAAGGACATGAGCTGTAGATCAAATCCAGTGTTCCCACAGTTTACTGCCATCTTTTTTCCTTCTTCAGTTGTTACAATTCCTAGATGTTTCCCTCCTGAAATGATTAGAAATCCTGTGCTTATAAATAAGACCTATTATGTCATTTGGGAGTTGCATTTTTTACGTGGCATACAGGTTATGAGTCCCACTCTGGCCTCATCAGTGATTGGCAAGTCCTGGCCATTTTGCTGTTGCATCCATGATAACTGAAGCACTTCTGAGTAGCAGTGTCCCTGCCATAAACCTTGCCAGGACTGATTTGCAAATTAGGACTCATACCCATCTGACACACACAAAACATCAAACTTTGAGTGAAATGCAGCTGGCTGTCCTGTTTTTATCCCAGTGTCTACTTAAGGTGGGCACTCCCATTCTTTTACTGGATCTGAAAGCTTGTTGCTATGAAAAGTGGCCTCCCAGGAAGGCCATGGAAGGCTCCAAGCATCTCTTACTCCTGGATGCTGATGTGCTTTAGCATTTTCTTGCTGTTTTTTATGGTGATGTAGTATGAATGAGACACGAGAGTGGACTGCAAGTCTCTGTAATTCACCCCAGCCTCAAATGCTTCAGAGAGTCCCATATTCACAAACCTATTTTAAATAAAACTATTTAATAAACCTATTTTATTAGTTTTTTAAAACTATTTTAACTTTGATTGTTTAGGTTATCCTGTTATACAAGGTGAACAGCCACAGCTCTCCAGTACCATGTAGCCTCCAACACACACCTGGAAGAACAAAGAACTGAGAGAGGGGATTGAGTCTTCCATATTCCAGGCCACTGTCTAACACTCACCAAGGTGGGTGGCATTGGTCCTTCCTCTGACAACTGCATTTTCTCAAGTGATGGCTTCAAATCCTTACCTTCTGCAGATACTTGGTGCTTAAGCAACACCCTGCTTTTTAGTATTCATATTGGATGGAATAGGCAGTTCCCTAATGACACACTGCAAACACCTATCTTTGGAGCTCTGGAAATCCCATTCTTGTGCATTTGTCCCTCCTCAGACATCTCACAGGAGAGGCTCCACCTCTGCCTCTGCCCTGCAAGCTCACTTAGGTAGCAGGGTACCTACAGTCACTGCAGAGATGCAAATGATGCGATAGGAGAAGGTTTCACTGACATCATGCTGAAGGGTGCAGCCTACCTTTCATCAAGTGTTCTACAATTCTAGGTGCTTTAAAGGACATCATTGGTAGTGGTGCTGTCATGATCTATTTTCAGTGCAAGCATTCTTGAGATTTTTGAGCCACGCCATGTTAAACAGCTCTCCGTTGTACTCCACACCCCCAAAGATATTTAATACCAAATACTGGCAAACTGCAAAACTTATATATAAAGGGATATTATGATGCAAGTCTTAGTTTCAGCTAGCAAAAGCAATAAATTAAAATGAAAAGCCCCTTATCACCTTATCTTTGAATTCATTTTATTGTTCCCATGCTATCTCATCATAGCTTTTTAAAAATGAAATCATATTTATCCTGTATCATGATGTTATTACATTGCATAAAATGCATGGAATTATTCAGCATACTGAGTACTAGCAAGTAGCAAGAAAGTGCTGGAGACCTTCAAAAGCTCTATTTTTCTTCCAGTTACCTTTGGATAATACTCTTGTCTCTTTGACTGTGATGACAACTCTTGTTGTGCTATAGCAGAGCTACTTGAAAAAGAAACCCGAACCACAATATTTGATGTCCTAAGTGTTATGGGTTGAATTCATGAGATGCTCAGAGCCTGTAGCTGATTTGTCCTTCCAGTAAATGACCTTCCTCCTGCCCCACGTCGCACTGCTTCTATGTGCAGAATATTCCTGCACCTTCCAGGTTGCCAGGTTGGGTTTTGGGCACCAGCATCTCTCTCGAGCTGGTAACACGTCAGACAGAGTTGAGTTGCAGCCTCCCCACTACCCTTCACACACAGAAGGAAGCTAAGGGGCAGCAGTGGCTGTTGCAGCTTGGCAGGGAGATATGGAGCTGAGGGGAAGCCATCAAACCAGCTTCTCAGCAGGGGAGCAAGCTGCACCTCCCCAACCATAACAAATCCCCTCGCTCGAGTGGCACCGACTCGGCAGGAGAAATGGTGAACAGTGTTTTCAGAGCTGTACATGTGCTAAAATGGTGGTCTTTGCTCTTGGTGTTTATAGTGAAAATGACATGGAAGTGAACAGTTGCAGGGTGTTATTCCAATAGTTTCACTGATGATGAATTTTTTTGCCTCGAACACCACTCACTGGGTAAAGTCATGGTGGAGATCTTAGGCCTCCTAAAGTCTAGTCTCCTTTTCTGGCCAGTAAGTTGTCTGAATTAAATGGTCACTATTGACAAAATGATCTTTCCTGCTCTTTGTCCCACAGGTGCCTCTCTCCCCGTTGGCTGAGAGGGTCTCATCTTGTGGAGAAGACCTTTTCCGGAGAACCCAAAGGACAGCAACACTGAAGAAAATGGACACCGTGCCCAACACCAAAGTCAGCCCCAGGTACACATACCTGAGAGAGAAATCATTGATCAGAGCCTATTAGAAAGCAAAAGGACACATTCATCTTTCTGAACAAGAAAGCTCTTCAAGCCAAGTGATGACCCTGGAGATGAGTTTGCCAGCTCAGCCAGGTCAGGTATTGTAAGGCCTGTGGCCAAGAAAGCATCTTGGGCATTGACTGATGTCCTCCAAACCAATGTGCTTCAGTGAGAATAAAATTAATATTTCCAAGGCAGTTAATCTATTTTTTTGGTTGCCTCATAAACAGTATACCAAGACCACTTGATGGTATAATGACAGTAACAACAATGGTAGCAATAATACATCATTATGCATTAATAGGAATGAGTCCCAAATGAGCTTTTGTTCTTTTCTTCACAGTTTCAAAACAATCTGTACCCTCCCCTTGTGGGTTGTTTGGGTTTTTTTTTCCCTGGGGATAGGGGGAAGGATGGTCTGATCTCTCATTTTTCTTTTACCATTGTTATTACATTCTACTTTTCTGGTAATGCCTTTCAGGAATGTTGTTCAGGTAATTACTCTTTTTTAGTAATAAGTTGATAAAGACAACACTAAGCCTCTAGAAAAGCCAGCTGTACTTTGCAGCACCCTTCCCTTCCTTTTTGTGAGGAAAATGGAGCAATGATGAGATTTACTTATCTACTTACATATACACACTGTCACATCAGAGTTGCTAAAGCTTTAGCATAAAATTCAGGTTTTAACTGAAAATCTTTTTTTTTTTTTTTTTGGCAACGTAAATATTTCTAGATGATATTGAAATAAGATTACTTCCACCAAAAAAAAAGAAAGACACTAAACCAAAAGAGAGTGCTAAAAATCTCATTTTAAAACAGTATTTTATTATTGTTAGTCACACAGGGCATCCAACCTTCCACTTAATATTCTGACATAAATTCTACCAGTGTAAATAAGGACACAAGTTAAAGGACAAATGAAGAAGAGCTGTTACCTGAGTGCACTGGAGTCATAGAGTCTGCAAGCTCCTCTTCCTCCACATCTTTTGCTTCCCCATTTCAGGCAAGTGGTATCTATGGCCACACCAAAATACACTGGGGCTGGAATTCCCGCTGGGTGTATTTAGCAAATAAATAGAGGCAAAGAAGGTTATTTTCCAGGGTGATCAGTCCTGATCTAGAGCCACGTTCATGCAGAACATGAATTAATGCATTTGAACAGCCCTGAGATTTCTCTGCTGTTTGCTGGTCTGAGAAGTTGTGCCTTGTGTTGACCAGGCACACACCACCCTTTCCTCCCTGTGGGGAATCGGGGTGGAGAGGAAACACAACAGAACATCAAAAAGCCTGTGGAAGTCAGTGGAAGAAGTGCTGGCCATGCCTTGGTTTCCTCGCTCTGCAGGACCCCTCTGGGAAAAAAAAAACCCTCAAGGAGATACTTCTCTTTTCTTGAGATCCATTCAGCTTGGGGATGGGAGTATCTAAAACCCTTGATTTCAGAGAAAATTTATGGGTGGCTCTAGCACAAGGCTGGCCTCCAGCACACTTGCCCTTGCATGAAATCCCTTGAAAATATGAAAATATATATGAAAATAATCACAGATTCTGAGCCATAGCTGTGCTGTTCTGCTTGTTCTTGAATAAGGAGAGACAAGAAGCAATTTTTATGCTCATTTCATAGTCTGAAGGATCACTTATCTCCATGGATATTATCCGTGTATATTTTTATTATACCTAAGACACAGTCATACAATTTATGAAATACAAAGCTGCTTCCTTTTTTCCCAGCCTTTTCCTAGATTGTCTTAAAAAAAAATAAAAAAATTAATAATAACTTCTCAGCTAGATATTGTTCTTTTCAACAATCAAAGTTTAATTCTAGGGTAAATTATTAGTGTGTTGCTGAACTTACCAAGTACTCTTATTGCCAGGGTATAGATACCAAGTGCAAATGACCTCAAGTGTGGTTTAATGCATCTAAAAATAATTATAAAATGGTGTTAAACAGATATAAATCATTGATTTGGGATAATTTGAACAGAAATAGAAAGCAAAAGGAAACTAATGTGACTTTTTCCTCCTTACTGACTTTCACAGAACGACAGAAATATGTTAATAATACAATAAAATCAGAACAGTATTTAGGAATTCTTAACAACTATACCCTATACCACATTTCAAGACTGTGTTACATTTTCAGATAATACCAGTACTTAGGAGTTACTAAGAGGGGACAAGAAAATTGGTTGTGAAATCATGCATCATCGGGCTAGTAGAAGGCATTTAGATACTCTTTTGCAGAAATTCATGTTATAAGGAATACTTAAAAATAAAAATAAAATAAAATAAATAAAAATAGTAAAGATTGCAGAACATGCTCTTTTGTTGTTCACCAGTCATGCTTTATTATTTACGAGTGTAGCTTCCAGAACAGCATTAAGTACCATTATTGTAAATGATATTTGGGCCATCCTCCCTTAATTTAGTGCAACTCCAAAGGGATGTGAATGACATCCCTGGAAAACAATACCAAAGTACCATCAAGAAATGGTCAAAAAATAATTGTGTGCATCTTACTTTGTTTAAATATTTAAATAATATTTAAACAAATATGGGAGCACAGGTAGCAAAAATCAGGAAATAAGACCAATAACTGGATATTTATTATGTGTTCCATAAGATTTATACCCTGAAAAAATAAAAAACTTTTTCAGATGGGAAAAAAAATCTTTGAGCTTTTTTTTTTCATTCATGGAAATGAAATTTCTTTAAGATCCTGAGTTAAAGCCAAACTTCTCAGGGACATCTGAATTATTTTTTTTTTTCTGGGAACAGAAGCATGCTCTCAGTTCAGAGATTTTCAGGGAAAGTCAGTCAGTGATGGATTTCAGAAAAGCAAGCGTGACCTTAAATTGGAATTCTGCCCACAGGTCATTTGCAGAGGGGGGAGGAAAAAAAAAGATTGAAAGTACTGCAACGCATTTTATATAGCTGCACGTCATTTTTGGTGCCTTTAACCCAGCAGAAAACCACCTAAATTCTCCATTTCAATTAAATGACTCTCAAAAAATGATTGTCAACAAAAAAGAAAGCTCTGGAGCAGAACCAATAAAGCTGATTTTTTTGCTGATTTCATATACCAAAACATTTCAGTATTATTAATGAAAACTGCTCTAAGTTTTTCTAAATAACAAAAAATAAATCTAAATAAAAGTCCCCTGAGAGCAAGTTCTTAAGGCTGAGAAATGGAGGCAAGCCCATGTGATTTCAGCTTGCAGGTGTCCCAGCCACTTCTGCAGTGGAGACAAGACAAAAAGCAGGAAGCTGAGCATGGAAAACAATGGCTTTGAGGTCCTTTTTTTTTTTTATACCATATCTGTATTTTATCTACCATATGTTTTGGAGATAGAAAGGGGACATCAAGGGGAAGGAAACTGCATCCCTGCATAAAACTATGCCCTTATTTAGGTGAGAAAATAATCCCTCTGTGGCAGAAGCAACCACAGAGGGTGAGCTGGTAGAAATCCTGAAGGCTTTCCTCACTCTCTCTACATTCAGCCAGTTGTAGCACAGGCTTTTTTGCATGGGATATAAAGGCAATGAGAGTTCCAGAAAATTTCATTCAAAACCAAAAGAGAATTGGGGGTAAGAAAGCATAACAATAACAAAGATTAGTTAAACTGTATTTACCATTGGGTTTTATTGAGAAGCAGAATGTAACCATCTGGAAATAATTTGGAAAGGGGAATTGAGAAACTTTTCCAAAACAGAGCAGAGCAGCACTTAGAATCCAAAACTTGCAAGAAGTTGACAAAAATCCAGATTAATCACTGAAAGTATTATATTCCTTTTGCACTTTCTAAAATTAGCTTAAAAGCTTATACTAGATGATGGACAAATAGTTCCAGCAGTTAAATACTTATAGGAACAGTCCCTCAGGACAAGCATTTAATAAACTCATGATTATTACAACACAAATAAATAAATAATA
>JANHGL010011519.1:84980-102937 GCA_024611195.1 Ceyx melanurus | reverse complement strand
ATCAGAAAGAACTACACTGGAGGAAAGGAAAAAAAAAAATAAGGAGAGATGCATTTAGCTGCTCTAAAAGAGAAAATGCAAGAATGTTACATGACACAATGCCAAAGGAGAATGTTAAACTTTGCATTTTGAGATGTAAGCAAATTGATTGCTTGGTAAAATGGTATCAGTAGTACAGAAAACTCCCAGGGTCCCTTCAACAGGCACAAAAGGAGCTTTAAAAAGACTGCAATAATTGCCTGCAAAGGACTGTGTGATCATTAACTGTTAACCTGAAACTTCAGTAATGTTTTATCTTACCCATGAGTGCTTTTTCATTTTCAGAGAGAGATCTGCTATACTGTCAATCTTCCCAGAAAAATCCCCTTGACTTTCCTGGTGCTTTGGTACAAAACTCAACCTGCTCCCTGTCCAAACATTGCCTGGCATGTTGCTGGCAGAAGCAGAAAGTAGAATAAAATAATCACTTATATAATGTAATTGGAAAGAATGCCAAGAATAACATGGGATTTCTGTTAAAAAAAAAAAGAAAAAAAAAAAAAAAAAGAGGACAAGAAAAATCTTGGAGATGATCTTTAAAACAAATACATAAAAAATAAATTATGTGCTTGTTAAGCTGGATTGCACATTTATCCTCCACCCCCTCAGATTCAACATGTATTTATCACACTGTATGAGCAATATAGAGCTTTTTTTTGTCCTGGAAGAATTATAGACTATAGGCAGAGTTAGCTTGGTATATAGCTCCAATAAGTAACTGACAAATACATGTAAAGAATCTGGAGCTCTATTTCTCCCCATTAAAAGTACTAAGTGTGACAGTTCCCTCCTCATTTACTGCAGCACTAATTAGATGATATAAGTAACATATTTAAGCAATAACATTGCTATTAGTTCAGGAGCTACTACATTTACAGGAAATGTGATTATCTGCTTCTGCAAGTGCACCCTGTACCACAGATAACTATACCCTTGTAACATGGCACATAATCATGTGCTTTCTAATCTATAGGATAAGCAAGCATGGGCTTTGCTGTATCTTTTGGAATGAATACATCAGAAAGCAGATTCCTAGGTAAAAATGTCCTCCAGCACTTTTAAATTACTGAAAACATGTACATTAAAGTAAATTTCAGTTGTGTTATTGACTAAGAGGACAGAGGAAGGCTGCTAGATAGAACAGTTTGGGAGAAAATGTATGTGAAATATTTGAATTTAGATTTCCTTAAAAGATGAAATATTCACCCAGATTTGAGGTTGGATGGATACCCAGAATGGATATATATATATATATATATATATAGGGGGGATCCCCCAGAAACCTTGAAACTTTGACAGTCATTTCAAACATATTTTTCCTATGGAAGAACATATTTAAGACCTTTCTCCTCACCAACAATAGAAATTTCATAAACAGTGAAGGAAAATAATTTCTATCAGCCCTAAATTCCTGAAACATAGTTTCTATTTAAGGATTGAGTTTCCCTGGTAATTTTTAATCTTGAGCACTGTGCTAATAAAATATTACAATACTATAGACGTGTAAATGTTAATAATTGTGGCCACACTGTTACTAAGCCTGAGAAGCTTGTTTGTTTACATCACTAGAAAATTTGGCCCTGACACATTTTTAATGCTTGCTTCCCATATTATCATTAGTTCCTTCTCTTCTTAGTACATTCTACAATTTTGAAACCCTCATTGTGTCTTGACAAATAGCTTGAAATTTTCATTTGTCTTACCAAATCAGTTCTTTGGGAAGCTATTTCCATGTTTATGTTGGTCTACATCCAGTCATTTCTGTGAATGGCACAGATTCACTTTCTGAAGAACAGACCACAATTACATATTTTATTTCTTTGTACTTCCCCATTATATTATTTGCTTCCTACCTTTTATGTCTTGTACTTTTCTTTCCCATCTATTCCTGTCTTGTATCAACTATTTTGCATAGTTATCCTATTTGCTTCTTGTTCAGTTTTGCTTCAACATGTCAGTTTTCTGTCATTCTGAGGATACCTGAACACATTCAATTTTAATATTAAACTTATACAGAGATATTCAATTTGAGAATATAATTAAAAGTACCTCTCCTAGGTTCTTTCTGTCTAGTGAAAAGCATGTTGCAGCATTTCAGTTTTCAAGATATTGTAACTAGCACTGTATTTCCTGAAAAACTGATGAAAAAATCCAGGTAATGTGCAAGAGATAGCAGCTTGTACATGATATTTATATGAGGAATTAAAGCCAGGATAGTGGCTTTTTATGCCTAATAAATTATGAGGAAATCATAATTACTCAAGCAGTTGAGATATGTATAACTGCAGTTCTACCATTTTAAGGTTAGAAAGGTATGAAGCAGTGTGAAAAGCAAATTGAGCAGTGGTTAGAAGGGACTTTTTTATTATCTTGGGCTATGAGTTCATGGATTCTCAGAGACAGAGTTAGAGAGAAAAAAAAATGCAGGGAATAAAAATAAAACAGTAATAGTTATAGATTTAAATGAGTTTGAAAGACTGGAGTAGAGATTTCTATGATTGTTATAATTAGTAAAATTATTGGGAGCTATGATCTTCCCTTATGCTAGGCTTTTGGGGGTAGTCTGGAAAGAGATTTTCTACTGTACAGTGGTGCAGAACAGGAACATAGCATACATCTTTTCCTATTTATTCTAAAGTGACTATCACAATTAACAGGAGACAAAAGAGATGTGTGTGTCTGTGTATCTTTGAAATATAGTAAATAGAATTTTGCTTTAATTTTCTAATATCAGCAAATTAACTGATGTTAGAAAATTAATAATAAATACATATACAACAACAAAAAAATTCTGAACCCTAACCTATATAATTCTGTTCCCTCTTTGCAACAATATAAATGAAAAGTTGCTTAAATAAACACACGTAAAGGAAAGAACCTACAGGTCATCATAGGCAATAAGTAATAGAAAATAAAAACCAGGAGAATAAAGAAAAACTCTTTATTTCTTTTTAAACTATTTAACTGGTTAGTGATGAGGTCTGTGGAGAAATAGAAAAATAATTCTGCGCTTGATTTACCTAACATTAGACTGAATAAAGCTTCTTATACTATGCTATAGAGAACAATTCTACACTAATAACACATGAACTTATATGATCCCAGATTATCTTTTCCAATGCTGATACTTAGGGGGCTACTTTTTTCTCTGATATACCCTTTAATGGCTTATAAAGGAGAAGAGTGAATGCAAAAGGCTATTATCAAAAAAGTTCCCCCTAATTGGTCAAGGGATATCTTTAGAAGAAGATACCCATTACAATATCTAGTACCTCAACTGGAATGTTATATATAAGAATTCTTTTCCTTAATGCAATTCATTTATCCTTTTACATGTGTTGGTGTGTGGTTGTATGTTAAAAAGAAAACTTCAAAAGCCAATGTAGATGTTTAATTTGTTGTATGCTTTAGTGCAAGTTTTTTGAAAATGTCAGTACCTTTTTGCTCCAATAGAGGGGTTTTTTTGTGTGTGATTAGCAAAATTACTTTGGAATTGTACCCAAAGCACAGCCTTCATGATGCAGTACTGGAAGTAAATAGCCAGGGCACATGGGTGCAACTGGCAGCACACCCAGAACACTGATAGTCTCCATAATATTAATAGCCACTATAAGCAAGGTGATCTGGGTTGTATCCCCACTGCTGCAGGGAAACAGGAGACATCTAAGGTATGTAAAGTAACTGCAGCTATAAAATCCTAAATGGCTGCAGATGTGCTACAATGTGCAGCAGTTTCATAGTATGTTGGAGAACAAAAAGTTAGACTAAATTGCAATGTGACATCCATCCTATAACCCCCCAAAAAAGAACTGCTAAATACAAAAAGAGCTTTTCCTACTTGATCAAGTCTCACAAGCCATTACTCACCAGGATATTGTCTTATAGCTGAAGAATATTGTCACCAGAGCATTGCTGTTGTCTGGTGTTTCATGGTCTGTTAAACACTAGCACCTTTGTGGCTCCTGCAAACTTTTCTGTCTTGTCCTTGGAAAGTACTTCCATGTACTCATCAATAAATCAAACCATAACGAGAGTTAATGAAATAAGAGTCTTTGTTCAGTAAAATACTAAAGCCACTTTTTGTTATTCACTCACTAAAAGTATGGTTGGTTACACATGGCAGATAATAGTTCAGGTAGAGATTGCCAGGAGGGCAAGTCATCATCATTTGTCCCCAGTGGGACATTCCCCAGCTCTTCCTGAGGCTCATAAATACTCCCCAAATTACTTGACTTCTTGTGAAGTAAGCGAGGTACAAAATCAGAATTATGAAAAGGGCTAAATGTAATCTTCAGTATAGCAAAGAGGTATAAAAATTGTAGACCCTGCTTTTCCCACTGTCCTTACAGAGTGTTTAATTTAGTTTAAGACTGTGTTGGCTTCAGGTCTCATCTGTACAGTAAAGGATTTGCATGGCTCATTCCTCCTGCCATTGTTTTCATTCACATCTACTTAATTAACACTACAGAGGCTGCTCTAGTAACTGGGAATTTGAGGCACTCAGCTAGTCTTCTACAATTTGAACTGGGGACTGGTTCAAAAGAGTAACATTATAGTGGACTTGTACCAAAGAGCCATATTCAATCATAAAGTCCAAACTTTCATGGCAAAAGCATTGTCTAGACAAGATGGCCCAGCACCCTGTCCAGCCACATCTTAACAGTGTCCAGTGTTGGGGACTCCAGCAGTTCCCTGGGAATTTTATTTCAGTGATTGATAGTTCTCATGGAAAAATTTCCTCTTGTGTCCAAGCAGAATCTACCCAAGAGTAACTTGTATCCATCATCCCTTGTCTTTTCCACATGACTCCTTGTGAAAAGAGTCTCCATGTTCTTTGTAGCCACCCTTTAAACACTGGAACATGGTTCAAGACCTTACACTTGATTTTGTTGAACTTTATAAATCCACTATTTCACCTATTCAGATCTTCCAGCAGGGTGGCTCTCATGAAGTGTCTATTTCCCCACTGTTTGGTATCATCAAGAAACATTATCAGGGTATACTTGAATGTTCTTCTGTCTTTACTCAAACTCAGTAGTAGATGACATGATAACCTGGCTTCTTAAATGATACAAACCTGAGATTAAGATCTTGATGTCATTCCCTGCCTTGTTAGTGTCTGGGACCTGTGTCTTTATCAACTCTGCCATTCTATTGAGAAGGGGAGACAACTCCCATCTGAATGAATCCACAGGAAGCTTCTGCTGTTGAAGAGTGCACAAATCACACACGCCTGTGCTGCAAAGCATTTGTCTTCAAGCTTTCTCCTTTTGAGCTATAAGACATCTGGCAAAGAGAGAATCAAATAAAAAAAAAAATCCTATCAGAAAAAGAAAATAATAGTCAGATTCCATCTTTTTTTTTTTTTACTTGTATAAGTTTACACCAAGATGTCAGTAGAGTGGTGTATTTCTGTTCTCTGTTCCTGCATGATATTTCATTTCAGTATTCTCACAAGAGAAACGTCACCACCTAAGGATCTCAAAAAACAAAACACATGAAAGGATAGACAGTCGTTTTTCATCTGTATTTGTTCTACTAAAGACGAAAGGATTTTATGAGATAGTGAACAAAACAATGAATTCTCCTTTGCTCTTCAGATATGGGAGATGCATCTCCTGGGTGCAGTGTCTATTTATGTACAGAACATAGTCAAAGATGACACCAGCAATAATTCATTGGAGAAGCTGAAAATGGCAAGGCAATATGAGTCACCTTTTTTTCAAGTGGCAAAAGGGGAAAGTTGTATTCTTTGACAAAACAAGATTGGACCTAAACTTTGAAATGTGTATTGCCCATTATTTGAAATTGCCAGTGAAAACCCTATGATTCCAAAGCCAATGGGACTATGGAAGACAATAAGAAGTAGAAAGTAGCTCATTTTAGCCATTCTGCCAAAATCAATAGTATTTTAGAGACCTTCAGTGAGAAATAACTTGTCATGCCAGTAACTGAAGCATTGTCTGTCAAAGAAATTAAAACCTACTTTTTACATGCTTTGGTGTAATTGAAGGGAATGTGAAGGAGGTATTCTGTCAGCCCTGCAGCATTATTAAGGATGGAAGTTACCTCTTTCTACAGCCTGCTGCTTAGCAAGGCTGCCCACAAGGTCAGCAAAACTTTTCCCTTAGTAAAGTCTGCAGGGCTGGAAAAAGTAGTGGGTCTAAATCAGATCTGAGGTTTCTGAGTGATAGTTTGAGTGCCTTAATATGGAAAACTGATCACAGCTACTCAGTGCAAGCTCAAGCAGCCCTTTTGTTTTAAAGATGAGAGAAAGCTTCACCCCACTACAGCCATCCTCATGTGCACATAGGCAAAGATAGAATGAAATTTGAAAATTGACATTTGTGAACCCTGGAAACCTGCTCATTTCCAGCATACATTAGAGTTGTTACTAGGTAGGAAGCTGTACAGATTTAGTCTCCTGTCATGCCTTCCTGTATCCAGCTACTCTCCTCTCTACAAGCTGGGATGCACAGTGGGAAGCTGGGATCAGGACCCAGAAAGGGAGCACTGTGACAAGCAAGTGTCTCTCCTTCAAGAGGTCAATTTCCTCCTGGCCATTTGCCACCTGAAGAGATCACAGCTGAATAAAAATCAGAGCTCCCTTCAATCTCCCTCTCTCAGGACATTATACCTTTGAAACACCTTCATGTTAGTAATAAATTAGCTGCAAGTATTGAAGCATCCAGGGCTGTGTGACGCCCAGGTTTGAATGTATTAACAGTGCATTAGATATGCTATGGTCTGGAGATTAAAACTACTTTAGTTGCTAAGACCTTTTTAAACACTGTAGTCTACAGGATTTGTCTTTCAGGACAAACACGTTGGTTTGCCTCAACTGGCTAAAAGAGTAAAATTGCAAAAAACACACATCTAGATGAAAGCAAAACTAGGCATGTAAATAATCCTAGGTTGGAGTGTATTTTAATTTGTCATTGTAAATAGCATTTATTCTACATTTGTTTAATAATTAAAATTGAAATGACTTATCTTTGAATATAAAAATGTAAATCTTTTCAAAACCCACTTAGCCTGTGAATAGTTTTATTTTCCGAGGCATCCATAAATGACAGCTAACAAAGTGTTTAAAATATTTGTCCATAATAACAATAATAAAGCCCAATGCTGTGAGGCTTTTGAAAATTTAATTTACATAGAGAATAATATTGCCACACCTGTTATTTCCAGTTATTTTGAGGGGAAGACAGTGTTAATGGCCTGCATAAACTGATTTAAAACATTATTTTCTAACTCTGTTTCATATCCAATAAATTTCTGGATATTAAATACTAGATTTATATTTTTTTGGTCATATTAACTTTTATTATACAGCTTTTGAATTTACTTTTACACCTTGCATAACATGATATATCAATATATTGTAATAACAGGAGCTATTCAGTCACATACATTACAGCCTTATGCCTTCAGAATGCTAATTTTGGTGATTGTTTTTAATGTGTCAAATATCAGGTGATTACTTTCCCAGTGTTTACTTTTAGAGCCATTTTGTAGACATTGCTGAATATAAATATAGATATGTCAACAGCTCAGAACAAAGTATGCTAGAAAACCATTTATCTTTGTTTGTTGAAATCGTTTTTAGAGATATCAGTTATGTTCATTCTTTTTTTTCCATACAGATTCCTTCTAATGTAGCTACTTCAGCAGTAGACAATAAAGTATGTCCTTAATGGAATAATTTTGCATATTTCTCTAGATCAGTAATGTATTTAAAATGGAGTTTGTCAGACTGAGATGCCAGTGCCCATTTGTTCTTTAACGGGAAGAAAGAGATATAGGTAAATAAGTGGGTACATAAAATTTGTGTATCTCCATGTATTTGCTCCATGGGAGAAGTGTCATTATTATTATCCTATTAATGGACAGGCTAAAGACAATGCTGGATGCACACTGCCCATTTAAAATCATGTCAGGCAAAGTCTGATCTGAATGCACCCATTGTATGGATTTACATATGATATACAGTGATTGTACAGCTGTCAATTTTTAAATGGAAAGTTACTCTTCAAAGCTCTCAACCAAGTCTCAGTAGATCTTAATCTACCACTGAGACCTTCCCCAGATTGTCCATGTGAACAAGGAGAAGAAACTTAATTTCTTCATATCATCACTTTTTAGCATTTACCCCACTTTAGACATGTCATTTTTCTTAGAATATGAAAATTGTCAATACTGTCATTGTTTGATATCTGGAATTTCTGGTGAATATTTTAAAGGAAAGTAAATAGAGCAAAACCGATTTTCAAAATCTTAAAACGTGTTGAAAACTTCATCAAATAAAAATTCCTTAAAGCATCATCTGTAGCTCTTACAGCAAAAAAAAATCAGATGACTCATTGCAGATACACACAAATACTGTTTGAATACACTCACTGTGGCTCTTGAAAAACTTGGACAGTCTTCCTCCCTTGTCCCCTGTAGAAGTGTGTGGGGAGTAGCAAAAATAGCTCCTAAACAATACACTAAAGAGGGAGTTTTGTCACTGGGATGGATTAAAGGTTTTGACTAAATGAATTACATTCCTGAAAGAAGCTTCAAACTGTACATCATCAAATCCATTTATTTGACAGTCTAAGTCATTGTATGTGTCAAGGTGCAGCTCTACAGGATAGATTTAGCTGTTTCCATGCAATCCTTTCCCTCTGCAGAAATATGTTTTATTTGACATCTGAAGTTGCCAGACAAAGACCCTGGTGAAGACACAGAACTATGCAGAGCAGTTCTGTCTGCTAACTTAAATATGTGATAGAAAGGAGACAAAAAGGGAAATATAGAGATACATCTGCCCAAGGTTATTCTATCTAGCCAGTAAGGTATTTTAACCCCTTTTTAATGTAGTTCAATATACCAAGGTACCTCTCAAGTTACGTCCAACATTGAGACCCCTGAAGTACATGACCATTCAGGTGATGCTAAAAAACAGCACATTAACCTTGTGGACATGTGTATGAGGTGGCTGTCGTGGTTGGGCAACCCAAAATGAATTATAAGGATGTTCTCAGGAGCTGGTGGTCACTGCCCTATTTTAAGGGCACTGCCCTGTCTCCACCCACTTCCCTGAGTACCCTGAAAAATTTTTAAATGTAGGCAACATGTGGGATGAGGATCTCAATCTTTTGTTCCCCTGGCACTAAAGAGAAGGTTGAAGTGTTGAGATAAATAGAAATGTAATATGTTGGTGGACCCAAATTCTTTAGCTTCTGAAAATCTTTATTTAATAAACTCAATGCAAGTATATTCATGGACCTACTTAAACCCTAAATTCATCAAAATAATCAATCAGGTAGAGTTCATTGTGCTGTCTGAACAGCAGTAGTCCCAAGGTCAACTCATAGCACAGATGAGACCTCAAGAAGACTGTTTACTGCATTCTACTATAATTCTATAGTCCTGTTATTTGATTTTTACTTCATTTCTGAGGACTATCCTTCTTGAATTCTGTATATCCTGTCATATTACATGCAGAATTACCCAAGACCATCTGCCTTTGTGTTTGCTTTTGTCAACAACTTGAAGCACAATAGGCCCAATTTGTGCTCAAACACTCCAAGGAATTGCAGACATCTGCTAGTTTAGGGCATTCCTCAAGCACAAGGTGATAGCTTTTCCTCAAGTACCTTCATATAAAAGATTTCATTCAGACTAGACTTCTCTAAGGAATCAAAAGGGAATTCTGCAGCAGGAAACAAATCAATGTTTAAGAACTTACCCCTAGAACTAATTTTTTTAATATATTTTTACAATGGTTTTGATTGAAGAGGAGACTGAATCCATATCTGGCTTTCCAAATATTTGAAATTTTATTTCTCATATCACATCTAGTGATGGAGATTTGCCATGAGCTGTCAGACATGACTTATGACCTTAATTTCATAAGACTAATGATTTAAATAGTGGCAATCTACAAGCAAATAAATGTGGCATTTCTTAAATAATGTTATAATTTAATAATTTACAAAAAGAAACTCAAATAATAGAACTATATTATTTATTTTAAAAAATAAGTTCTGTCAATATACATCACTGAAGATCTCCATTATTAGTTATTTTGATTATTAATATTTTAGCCTTAGCTTTTCAAAATGTCTGCTTCACAAATATCCTCTGATAGTTTTGCATTTTTATTTATGAGAAGGTCCAAAAAAAAGGGATCAAAGCAAGATGCAAAGAAATGTAAGGAAGAAATAGTCCTCCAAGCCTAACATAAAACTCTATGTTTATTACTTTAAGTATAAGCAAACACAAACATCTTTATTAACACTCTGCAGATTTCACAGTAGAAAAAAATACTCTGACAGGGATTTTTTTACCTAATTCCCTTAAGAAATGTGGCTTATGAGTTTATTCTTTTTTTATTAGTCCATCTGGCATTACTATTCCCCATTCATATTGAAAGCACCTCCAGGTTCAACCAAATTTATGAGAGAAGATCTGAAAAATATTAAATGACAACCAATGTGAAAAAAGGCAGGCAACTTGACACAAGACAACCTGTTGCTTTATCATCTGCACAGACTCAGCACCAAAAAATCTACACAAAAGAGAAAATCTTATCCATGCCTCAACAAAGTTAAAGATTTAATGGCCACTATGATGGTTGCTGTTACTAGAGAACAGACAAGTCCCATCATGGACAGCAAAAACAGAGACAGATTGAAGTACTGTTGGTGGGACAATACATTGACAGGGGATTCAATTCAAAATGGAGGCAAAAATTATTTTTATAGCTCATTTTGCTTATTCCATGGCAATTAGAATTACCCATGTTTAAATTTAAGAGCAGGGTCCAATGACATACTGATTGGTGTCCAGTGTAACTTGATGTCTCTGAAATTACCATTCAGGTATAATCAGGTAATTCTGCCTAATGTTTTTGCATTTAGAAAAAGATCAAGCTGTACTACAGAAAGTAATATACTAAGGAATTCAAGCTATTTTGATGAAGTGATCAAATTAACGTAATAATTAGAATTAAAACAATAAATCAAAGATTTTTAAACTGCTCATTGATCAAAATAATACAGAATCTAGTACGTTAAATTTTCATTTTAGCAGTAGATGATTTGTTATTTTTTAGTCTTTTCTTGGGATTATTTAGAGTTCTTGCTTCTTTTTTGTCTGCAACATACAGTTTATTCTGTCATAGTTGATGTCTATCACAAGCGCAATCAAATATATACACAAAACTAAACAAAAATAAAATAAAATTGGTCTGCAACCAGTGGATGCCTTGATATTTTTCTTGTCCTGAGGAAAAAAGTAACCAGATTTGGCAGGGTTGAACTTAAAGATTAGTCTGCATATCCTCAGGACCACATTGGCTTTTCTGTATAGCATATCAATAGTATATACACATTCCAAGTTACATTCTTTGAATATATTGTATGTACTGAATAGGATTATTAAGGTTTCTGTACAAGGTCAAGACTGACAGCCTAAAATTATTTCCTGTCCTTTAATATGTAAGTAATCTAAAGGGAAGTAGGTAACCAACTTTTCATTTTTTAACGAATATAAGGGTGTGCTTTCTCTATTCCACAAAACCTCTTGTTAAAAACTTCAGACCAAAGAATTATCTATATGGTTATGAAACTTTTGGGTTGACAGGACTTACAGATAAATTTGGTCCTAGTCAAGCTAAGAAGCTGAATTATATGATTTAAGTGAAGGACACATTATCTCTGCTGAAGGGAGGACAGGGTAGCAAAAGGATGGAGAAATTCACTGAATGGAAAAGCAGGTAGAGGAAGAAATACCTAGTTATAATCTTCTTTGTGACTCTGGCAACTTTCAAAAGGTAACAGTTCATTTTTACTTTAAAATGTGAAAACAAGGGAAAAGTTGAGGAGTGGGTATAAGCATGTTTTTTGTGTCTGTATTCATGCAGGTTTTTCACTTTGTGTATGCTTGTTGGCTTTGATTCACCTTTTTTTCAAAGTAAGCTTACAGTCTTCACAGTTTCTTTCTGAAAATGTTGAAAATAGATTTATGAAAGAGGACACTTGCAAAGGATGGACATTGCCTTTAATTTTCAACTAGTTCTTTGTTATACAAAACCCACAAGAATATTGAATTAGCTAATGAAGTATTTTCTCCTAATTAAAACACAATTAGCACGTTTGTCTTTTTTTTTTTTTTTACCAAATATTTTTAATTAGATAAAGGTTAAATTCATTTACTATTAAAATTCTTACAGGCAAAAAAAACCCCAACCCTCTTTTGAAAACCATATTTAGCTCATTCATTCCATTTTTAATACATAGAAGAAATATCTGCAACATTTAAGGAAACATCAGATTTTCTGCAGTCAGCTGTCTGATGTTTGTATATTGTTGGTAAAATTGCAGGAGGCAGTTACTTAATGTTTTATATCTTCTTCAAGCCTGGAAATGTGGTATATGGATTGAAAATTAATTTGAATACAGGAAAGAATGCCTGCATAGAAATGAGCCGTTCAATCACTTCCAAAGCATACTACTCACAAATATGTGTGGGTCATAGGGATAATAAAAAGATCCTGTTTAAATGCTTAGTGCCAGCAGAAACAAAAATGCACCCAGGCTAAACCATTATTAAGATATAAATAGGCTTGTAAACAACTTAATTGCATAAAAGAGTTGGTTTCCTTGGGACTACAGCAATTTGCATAATGAACTGCAGCTCTGGCCCTACAATATTCTGTGTTAACTGACATCGAGTGAGATTGTCAAGTTTTTTTTTTTTGCTTTCAGTCCTTTATTCAGGGAAGGAGCTTTGAGAAGGAAAAATAAAGCAGGGGGGATTTTTCTACACATTTGTTTTTAGGATTTCATCCAAGCTAGTCTTTTTTATAAGCTCTAGTAAACAAGTCATGCTTCTTTCAATTAATATCTTGATTGTAATCATTATCTGTCTCATTAGAACTCAGATTTCATAAAGAACCTCTTGGTCTACTGTGTTTTCTTGGATGGGCCTGACAGTTTCCCTTTTTATAAGCATCATCACTTTAAAACACTATTTTGTTTACACTTATAAACTGTTTATTTCTTACTACATTTTGTCCTGTTCAAGAGAGATGGGTTTTTTTCCCATTATCTGCTTAGCTAAATGTGTCTATTGCAATTCTGGATAATCCTAGGTTAATCAAGACATCTGAATGAAACTTGAAGATATAGAATCCTAGAACTGGAAAGGGTTTCAGGAGGTCTTTAGCCTGATAGCCTGCTCAAAATTAGGTCATCCATGAATTGAGAACAGGTTATTTAAAGTTTTATCTGGTCTGATCTTGAAAACCTGTGAGGATGTAGATTTCAAAACCTCTCTGTGCATTCTGTTAAACTGATCCATCCTGTCTCAGATCTGCCCAGCATATTGAAGAAGCATCTGCAAGCCAGTCAAATTATATCCAAAATATATTATGAAGCCATGAGATGCACCAAAATATCTCAAACAATGCATAAGGAGTTAACCACTGTGTTGTTTATGGAGATTTCATCTACAGTTCTCCGACGAGTAATATTGTGACATTTGCATGTTAATTATAAAAATACTATACTCTGATTGGCCAGAATTCTCTGGCCTGAGATTCAGCATGCAGCAATATAATTGCAGGAAATGAAAATATTTATTAATTATAATATTTTGCCTCTCTTTGGACATAACTGTGGACCCTAGATTGCAATATTCCTATCACAGTACCTCAGCTGGCTGTCTGGCAGAAAGGAATTTTTGGGTAGGATTAAGGATAAGTCCTTTTCAAATCTTATTTTAAATGTAGCCTTGGGAAACTCATCTATGAAAAAAGACAGTCAAGGATTGTGAGAGTTACCACTGTGTATTCTTCATTGCCAGTATTTTTTATTACCTTGTTTCTACCAGTCTTCCCTTTGTTCACAAAGATTAATTCTGCTTTAATAATTTATTTCTGAACAGAGAGACAATAATGGCTGATTTAATTTATTCAGTCCTTTAATGTGTCTTCATGGTTAATCCAGATAATGTTTAGCAAATGTGGTAAATAGTGAACTGATGTTACCTAGATGTCAAAGACCAAAATCTTTCTCGGGGTATGTAAAATACAGCAGATGCATAAACCAACAATTTACTGAGGGAGCACATAAATAGTTTTATCAATTTTGAGGCCATAAGCAGCTGCTAAGGACTTAAGGGTGATGACTCTATCAGCACTGTAGATTTGGATTTCACTGTTGTGATTCATTTTATTCAATTTCTCAGAGTGAGCAATGTCATTAACACTGAATTTCTTCCAAAGGACCAACACAAACATATTAACTAAATTCATTTTGAATCTATTTCCCTTCCCTCTGTGAGCCAGTGATCTTGGTCAGACACTGGAAGATTATTTCCTGGACAGAAAAAAAAAAGATAAATTCTATTCTGACTAAAATTATGTTGTGTATAATATTTCTGGAGAACGATAAAAGTAATGCTCACAATAGTGGCTGATTGCTCCCTGTATTTTCATTACTCTTCCCTATATTTTATCTATTCATGGTGGCATTGGAAAGAGAAACAATGACTTCATTTTTGGGTGTCTCTGGATAGTTAGATTACTTTTTCAGCTTGCAAAAACCTGTTACCTAGTTCCATAGTCTTCATGCCTTCACGCCTTCATTTGTACATTTTTTGTTAAATCTACTTCAGTTACTAAGAACAAAACTTCCCCTGCATCACTGAGAGAATATTTTACTTTATAAACTAAGTTTTAATGGCTCCTGTTACACACAGATTAACTGTGTATTTCTCTTCACATAATAAAGAGTAATAATGAGATTAAAGATTTCTTCAGTTTAACTTCCTGGGCCAGTGTCTCTGATCTAGGATTGTCATGTAAAGGTGATAGTTGATAAGATTAAGTGGAAACTTTGAGGTGTGCTTTATTTAAATTTCAGTACAAAGTGTTAGCTTTGGTAATTTGCAGACATCTGAGAGTCAAACATCCAGTCAAAGTTAATAATATTAACTTAATGTATTAACTCAAAAGTTAGACCAGAGGACTAGTTCATTTTTATGTCTACATTTAACTTCTGTATGGTTAAGTGATGTAGTCACTATCCCTCATGTAAGAAAAGCCTGAAGTTTATAATACTGAGTTTCAAGGGTAAGAAGAAACATGTCTCAGATGCAACATTTGCCTCAGATTGACCTTTTGCAAGGGAATAATTTCATTCTGTAATATTTCTGTGAGAGAAACACACTTTTGATATGTCTGGTGTTTCATTTAAGCAGTAAATGAAGTCAACTTTTAAACAGTATTTTCTATTGATAATAAAATACTATATTCTATACTGAAAATATAATAGTGTTCTCTCTAAAATATGCAGTGCAAGAGGAGATAATTTTGAATGAAAAAACATTGGCAGCCCTTAACAAAGCTGACCCTACCAAACCATAACAAAGATATTTTGTTAAATTCCAAATTATTGCTCTTCTGCTTGACTCCATTAAAGAACATGTTTCTGTAATTACCACTTAGTAAGGATTGTTAAATGAGGGGGAAATAAAATAGCTTAACTACATCTCTAATTTTTCATGTTAAATCTATTTAAGAAGAAAATTTATATATCCTCTTCCCATGGGAGAAAAAAAGGTTTGAAATGCACCTGATATACATATTACAGAGATAACAATAGGAAACCATTATACACATAGTTATATGAGAGCTGTGTGCAAAGAAAATAAAATGTGATTAATATAGCACCTTTTAATTACTCTGTGGGAGATTAAGAATTTCCATGTAGTTTTTAACAGATGCTACATTCAACTGCTCACACCACCGTTGAACATCTTGATAATACATTGCCCTCTGTAGGACTGAATGTAGACTCAATCCAAAGAGAAATGGAACAGTGGGGAGTCAAATAACCCATAGGACTAGCTGCTAAATTCACATCTAAATTTCTGTTGATTTTGTCGAGTCAGAGCTAAGTGTCTGTAGAGGATTTTCTGGAAGTCTGCCTAGTTCTGAGTCCTGCAAAATTTTGAGCTGTGTTATAAGGAAGTGAATAGCATCTTTGAATGTTGTGGGAAAAGACATTAGCTGTCCTGTGCTATTAAGAGTTTTTTCTTAAAAATCATATCCTTTGTGCATATAAGTAGACTCATCAAAGTTATTATTTTTCACAGGTACAAACACAGCACAATATTGCCAGTTATATTATAGGGGTGATGAAATGAAAAGGAAGGGATGAGAATTCATAGAAGGAAGATGTTTTATTTTTGGTATTTACCAATTAAGTTTGAATCTTCATTTTGCTTGAATTTCTGGAGAAGACTCTTTAAAATAACTCAAACTTTTCCTAGCAAGCATTTACTGTGATGCTCATTTTCTAGGTGGATTATCTGAGACATTTGGAGATTGATTTTGTTGTCTGTTGAATATTCACAACATCCACTGAAAAAAAAGGAGCACTGCAGAAGCTCAACACCTATGACAAAAGAGACTGAAAGACTCAAATACTGACTAAAGTGACACAAATTTGGTTCCAACTCCTGTGAGTTCCTTATTTTTGTCAATACCAAATGGCTACTGATGTAAAACATCAGTAAAACATTAAAATCATGAGCACATGGTTAAAACACCAAGCTCAGGATTAAGAAACCCACCCAGCTTTTGTGTTGAGGTCAGCTTCAGTTCCACCAACTTGTAGTACCAAAAAGTCAGATTGCCCATGTAGAAAAAAAACACTGACTGTACAGGTACATCCTCCAAACAGTAGACAGAAGCCTAAAAACCAGTCTAGAAGTATACTTTGATAGTGCTGTAAAACACTTTTTTACTCATAGAACTGTTATTTATTTTTTTTTTCCAATTTTTTTCTGCAGTATATCATCAAGCCATGTTGTGTTTATCACCTTTTCTCAACTTCACTTACAGTACAGAACTCTACTTGGCAAAAAGATGCACTTTTAAAACCTTTTTTTATTGCCTTAGAAAACCAGCTAAGACATTCTCACTGTCAGCTGTTTATTTGTAGTATTTTCCTCTTTGTATTACAGACAGAACACATCAAGTGAAGAGATACAATGTGAAAAGATAAGCAATAAAGACACGAGATAGACCTTCAGAGGCACTGCTTGATATTTATGACAGAAAGAAGGGTATACATAGTCTCTGAAAGGATAAATGAGTAGTTTTTCATAAGTATTGTGTACTGTCCTGAAATTGTTTCAGCGTTTGCTTTAGATAATTAAATAATATTGTCTCATTATTAAATTCTGAAATACAGTCCATTAAAAATTAATTTAGTAGCCTATAGCTAAGAAATCCAGTTATGGTACTGCACTAGATAATAGAGACTCTGGCAATAATTAATTAACAGTAAAGCAACCTTTCTCCAGATACTGCTAAAATTGATTAGCATTTAAGGTTGATTTCACAGAAGTCACTGTTCCATGTTTTCCTCATTCAAGAAGCAATAGATACAAATTTAGACAGACTTTTAAAGTGGTAAGTCCAAAATGTCATTCTCTGGATAATAAATCCTCCTTATCTTTAATTAGGTCAGAAGATCAAGTCAGGTGATTCACAGATTTAGAAGCTGCATTCATGGAAGATATTCTTTATTTTATGTTTATAGCTATGAATACTTTTTCAAGTATCAGTAGTATACTCTGTGGAGCTATTTATGATCTTGGAGAAGAATTTACAGAAATAGTTGAAATATACAGTTCCACAAGTTAACTGTAAGTTGAAGGTTGTGTTTTTAATAATTATTCCACAAAACCTGCTCTGATTTATTAAATGATCATTTGTATTTATTATTTTTATGTATATTTCTTTATAAATTAAATCATTTAATTGATTTACTGACAATTTCTTTTTTTTTTTTTTTTTTTTTATTGGCTTGTAATTTTTTAAGGACATTTAATTATACATTCTACATTTTTTT
>JANHGL010011519.1:33031-82323 GCA_024611195.1 Ceyx melanurus | reverse complement strand
TACTTTAAATACGTGCACAAAATTGCTAAGGTCCTACTAGTGCCAGTGCAAAATCTGTTTCCTCGAAGCCACAGGTGACAGATGTCTCTGGAAGCACATAATAAAACATATTTTTCACTTGTATATCCTTAGTCTTCCTCACATACATTGCCAGGATTTGAAGTTGTTGGTTGGGTTTATCTCTGTGGGTGTACTGTATACTCCCATACAGCCTTCCATTTTTTGTGACACCGAAGAATGATAAAATGATATTGATTTTGTTGATGATAATGTTATTAATATAACAATATAATAATGATATTGTTTGAGAAAAGAACCATGAAAAGTCAAAGAAAGGGTAGATCATCAAATTTGGATTTGTCGTATATTTCACATTTATTTTTTGTTTCCCTTTTACTTTGAGCCTCATCATGTTTTATATGAGATTTTTTACAAGATGATTGGCTAAGGCTAAGACTTCAGACAAAGCACATTTTACGTTTGCAGATTTAATCCATTCAAGTGGTGTATGCTTTGCAATAAAAATTATCAGCATTTTGTTCCTTTTTCACACAATCAGGCTTTGATCTTACCCCATAATTACAATGTTTAATAATGAAAGATATGTAAATGTTTCAAGTGTTCAGCATTTAGTAATTTTCAGGCAGTGAAATGATGGTTTATATGGATATGAAGATGATTTAGGATAGTAGTGAGAAAAGAAAAAATGTTAAACAATGTTTTTCCCCTGTACATTTAGAATGTTAGTCAGTGCTTTTACATCACTGTATCAAAATTTTACAAAGGGGGCAGCTCAGATGAATTTTTATGTCTGATTGCAAGATTTTTAAAATATATGCCTTTATGATCATTAACACAATTCACTGTATAGTGGAACCATTTTGATCTGAAATTTACTTAAGTCTCTGATGTATGAGAATGCTGGAAAACTTTATCTCAAGTCTGATGACAATGTAGGTCATCCTACAATGTAGATCCCATGTTCATGAATGGAATTTCAGAGATGGGTGCAAATGTGATGATCATGTGAGAGAAGAGGCCACAGTGATAAAACTGCCTCTCCATCCTCTAAATAAACAGTGAGTAATTCCAAGAGATGATCAATTGAGGATACAGATGTCTCAGCCTCTTTTCTTCAGTGGGAAATGATGAAGGTGGTGTCAAGACCTAACCTTTATCAATTGCATCTCTAATACACTTCAAATAAATGTCTCAATCTTATCTGTATGAAAGCACTGAGTGGAGGTAAAGTATTATTTGCTTTTATATATTGTCCTTTAACAAGTAACAATTTCATTATATTATTCTAACGAGTAATTTAGTACCTTTCTTCATCCAGACATCTGTCTCTGTCCAAATTTGTCACCTCTCTTTAGGCTATGGTTAGTTTGTGCCATCTTTTAATTAACTTTGCACTACTTCTAGACTTTCTATGAAAAAGTAAAGTGTTGAGCTTATGGCATGAGTTTTTACATCAAAAACGTGTTCACTTCTGGTCCAAACTTATTTATAGACAAAAAAAGAAAATCATTTCACCTAACCTATGAACAAAAATAAAAGTACAAGAGCATGCAACCTATTGTTAGACTTTTGAAAGAAAAAAAAAAGAAAAAAGATGATGTGCCCATTGAAACGTTATTATAGCACATTTCTTTCAGACTTGACTCCTTTTAAGCACTGAAGCTTTCCAACAATTCTATGTCATTGTTATTACAGTGTTGCTGATGCTCCTCATTTCCCCCTTTTGACCTGACCATTTGGCACACTTGCTGGTGACCCCAGGAGATCAGGTTGAGCAGCTCAGCCAGACTCTTCCAGGCCCTTATTTCTATGAAAGAAAAAATATCTATCCTACATCCATTTATTTCAAACCTAGCAGCTATCCAGGTGCTCACCTCTGATTCTCCTGTACTATATAAGCCAAAGAATTTCATTGTAGCTCTTACTTGAACTGGCATCTTGTTCTTTTGTGTTTGTTTCCAGATGTTGAGTGATAAGTAAAAGTCTAGTTCTATTTATTTTTATTTTTCCTGAGACTTCTTTTTTTTCTGTGAAATAAAAGGGAGATAAGTTGTCATAAAAAAAAAATTGTATTAATTGTAGATTAATATTCTTGATAGATTAGGAAAAAAAGTAATGAAGTCTACTCTCTACTATCATTACACTGGAACCATTAATTGTGGTATACTGCTTCATATAATCCTGGTGGTTGGTCTATTTTGGGGGTAAAAATAAGATCCTGAAACTTCTGGAGAATCTAGTACTTTCTTCTACTGCTCATTTTACCCAAATGAATAATTAATTTGAAAGGAAAAAGAGCTTTTAGAGCTAATGCCTCAACTGGTTCTATATCTCTACAGACTGGGATTTTTTAATTTTTTTTTGTATTTCTAAATGCAATGTATCTCATGTGAATTTCATCCACATCTCACACTCACATTCACACAAGTATATACTTCTATAGTATCCTGTTTGGCAATAAGCAGACATCAAGGTTGTAGCTGGTGATAGATAAGACAATGTTCTATTAAATGCTGCAGAACACCAATCACCTTCAGATAATAAACTCCTAAAGAACAGGGAGGATTAGATTATAGTTTACATTAAATTAGATCAAAGGAGTTCCTCTTTGTTGACAGTCTAATAAGATGGAGAAGTATCAGGGTCTGCTTTTTATAAAACTTTTATTAAATAACAAAAAAATGCAATTCATCATCTTAACCAGAAATATAATTTGCTGCTTAAGTTTTGATCTTTGAATTCTGACACATTTTGTTACTATTTTCTGTTCTCATGTGAAATTCAGTTGCTCTGCAGATTGTATAATAAACATGGAACTAATCAGAATGTTTGTATTCAGTTGTTTGTAAATTTTGGGGTGCTGTGATCATTACACAGAATTTTTGATTAAGTTCCAGATACTGAACATTCATATAATTAATGTGTTGTGTTGGATTTTGAGTTCTTCTGTAAGAAATAGTTCTAGGTGCAAAATTTGGATCCAAAATATTATATTGGATTCACAATTCAAATGCAGCATTTGAGCTCAGTCTGTTTTATAATCATTTACACATAAATCAGTTCCTATGAGAATTCTGATTTTCTCAGTTCTCAAATTTGGGGTTGATCAGTTCTATATTAGAACTTTATTTCCTTACTCTGGGATTATTTCCTTTATTTCCTTACTCCTGGCCTGGGGATCCTTGAACTTCAGTGTTCATGGTCTTGTTTAAAATGACCCAAACAAGACCATTTACACTACCTTTTCTTTTCTTTTTGAGCAAAAAAAACCACAACTTTTTTGAGGGGAAAAAATAATATTTTGAAACAAACACCCTCCAGTGCTTTGTTTTTACATTTGGTCCAAAAATGGTAGAGCATTGGTGATACGTTTATAAAGCAAAAAGAACACATAGAGTCACCACTGTCTCACCAGAGTCTGATATCATCCTGATTATTGAAGAGATAGGATATGTTTGAAAAGAAGTATAACTTTCTGGAGGTGAAATAATCCATAAAATTTACTTCTTTGACAAAGTTTTGGAGGGTGCCTATTTAATTCACTTTATAATTCATTTTATATATGTGTCATAACCTAAAAAGTTTCTATCTTACACACAAGAAATAGTTACCCTGGCATGCCTTAAACAGCTTTCATGAAAGGGTATTAAAACATGTAATTTTTTGTTGTTTACTGGAATTTATTTTAATTAACTTGAACTGCCTTTGGGTCTTGTCTACCTCTACAGTCAGTGGAGAGAAAACGTCATGTTAAAAACATCAGGTCATGTCATCTCAAAAAGGGTGTCTTACACAGTTCAAATAATTCTAATAAACTCTTGAATAACTCAATTAATTTGCCATCAATACATTATATGTAATCACCTCAAAAAAAAAGTGCTGATTTTGCTTCTTGCTTATTTTTCTGAGCAGCCCAGGGCTCTCATTCTGGAAGCTCATGCTTCACCTACAGCATTAGGAGCTATGTCTGCTTGGGTTATCTTTAAACTCAGTAGCCAAACTCTTGCTGGTGACCCCTGGATATGAGCTACTAGTGAAATAAAGGTTGTGTTATGTTATTCAAGGGGAAAAAACAGTTGCACATAAAAAAGGAGACATAATCCACTGGTGATATGCTGCAGTGGGGAGCAACTCACTGCAGTCAACACGTAAAAATGTGTGTTCCCAGTCTTCACCTGGGAACCCAGTGATGTGACATTCTGTCAGGGGCATTAAGCAACTGCATACAATGCCCAGGAAGAGTTTTTCTTTCCCTGGGAGCATGTCGAAGTGAAAGCTTGTGGGAGTTGCCTATCCTTTGGTAATGCCTTCATCTACTCAAAAAATTATTCTACAAGACATGTTGTCAGCATGGCTTGTGAGGAGCAATACCCAGGCAACAGCTAATGGCAGTGTACAGAACCAATGAGGCATTTAGGATGCAACAAATCTGACCTTGAGGTCCTAGTATGTGAAATGTTTCCAGTGCTAATCTGTTCATGTTAGTTTGTTGGTTTTTTTCCACTGAATCATCCTTTGTCTGCATTCATTAGTATTGAGCCATGATTATAAGCCTCAAAGCAAGAGGACAACTTTCCAGCAGAATTCCTTAAATATTTCAATCTACAGTATAACCATGCCTAACATTTATGTATAAAACTGTTTAATGGAGTTTACAGGACTGCAGATTCTCTAAAGTCAATCATTTAATATGATGCGGGGACTCAAAGCCTGAAATTGAGTATTTAAATACTTCAACTGAACAGATTTTAACTAAATATTCTCACAACCAAAGATCTTTTTACTGGCCATTTCTTTTTTTTTTTTTTTTTTCATTCTCTTCTGATCAGACTTGGCTAGTGTGTATCAAGAAGTAAAAAATTGAAAAACCATGTAAAAAGTGGGCTAAAAGAACTCTGAACTTGACTGCAAGCACAAGAGCAAAAAGGAACTATTATTGAAATATGAATCCTAGCTACTGTTTACTTAGCTTTTTAAGCAATGTATAATAAAAAAAATTAGCTAAAAAATAGAAATAATCTAAAAATCAGAATTATAGTCCCTTTATCTTCAGCTAAATGTAACATTGCCACAATAGTAATTGGATCCCTCTTGTCTGCTTTTCTTCTGGATTCCTGAATCTGAACATTGGGTTATGCAGTGACTATTCCTGCTTTCTTCCAGCATTAACAGAAAGAAAGTGATTTCTATGAAATTATCCCCTTAGTTTCAGGTGAAGGTCCTTTAGATTTATGCCATGTAAGGGCAGGATTAAGGCATCCTAGCCTTAAAGTCAATGCTTTTGTCACTAGTATCTTATAAAAGAGACTTCCAGCAGCAGTTTTTTAATGAAACATTCTTTAGTGCATGTGAATAAGTCATGATTTAAATATTCTTTGTGCATTAGACCTCCTTCGAGTGTGCAGGCAAACAGTAATTTATCTTTTTTCATCATTAACAGTAATTGGAAAGAGAAAAATATTGAGATAGCAAATTAGTCAAGAGGGGCAATTTAGGAAGTCCAAGAAACATTACCTGAAATTGTAGGCATTAATCGTTTCCTAGATGTTAAATAGAGTTTTCCTGAATCATTCTTTTATCTTAGAGTTCTGTGCTTTATCAGAAAGGCACTTCAGGTACTTAAGTGCCCTGCTCAGTGTGTGCCAGTCTGTTATTTCTTCAGATGAGGAACCAACATCCAGCACCAGATGGTTCTCATGACTCACTGGCTCCTCAGACAGACACGGTGATAAGAAGAGAGAACAGAGAATGTTCATTCACTAGTTTTTACACAAGCTTTTCACAAATGAAGACGTACACAAGGATGCCACCACACTTTTCCAGAGGTGAGAGGCAGAAAATCACATTCATCACCTGCAGAAGTTCCACAGGAGGTGTGAGTCTTGGCTTACAAGCTGGCAACACACAAAAAGTGTGCAGAATGTCATTTATGCATCCAGAAAAGAATTTATAATGAAAATTTAGTCATGATAAGGCAGGTTGTTTATTCTGGTAGATACATCAGGAATAACCAAGGTCTTCCAGAATGTTAATTACATTGCAAAAATTAATTTAAAAAAAATAAAAAATTAAACATGGTAGAAGACACCTTAGAGATACCTTTGAGTGTGTTGCTTCAAATATACTTTTCTAGCCAATGCTTTTGAACAAGGAGGTTAAAATAATCATTAGTAACAAAAAAAAAAAAAAAAAAGAAAACAAAATTCTGAACAGAAACAACATTCAAGGCTGTTTTAAAAGTACAGTGCAGTTTTCATTCTCACTGAGAATTTTATGTAAAGTTTTCTGTCATGGAATGCTCACTCATGCATGACCATAGTGAAGACATGTAAAAGAACTTTAGTTAAAGTGCAACACATTCAGTGCATTGCAGCTATTGATTACTTAATCTTCAGAGCCTTTTCACATTGGAGGTTCAGATTTGGAGTCTTCCTTGGGTCCAGGATGTGAGACACTAGGAGCATCACATAGAGACAAGACTGTTCAAAGTGAAGTATCCAACAGCAATTAACAAGCTACCTCATTAAGAGACATTTTGAACTGGACCACAAAAGAAACTACAGTGATCTACAGTGAATAACTATCTTTAACTTACCTGTCCTCACCACAGTGGTCATGTGTCAGAGAGCTCACAACAGAAAGATGAAAATCCACTTCATTATTAAACAACCACTTGAAGTCTGAAAGCTTTTCAGAAGTCAGTTTTAGATGTTCACGTCACCAATCTACTGAGCTGCTTAACTTCTTTTGAAATGTAACTTAACTAGAACAGGGTATTTTTGAGGATCTTGATTTCCTGCAAGAGAAAAGTTCCTAAGATTGGTTAAGCACAAGAACAAGTTATGAGCAATTCAGATGAATCTCCATCTTGTAACTTTTCAGAACCTGTCTAGGTGAAATCCTGACAACCTAATGTCCACAGATATATATATATCATATTTGTATATTTATGTATAAACATTCTAATATGGAAAATAAATATAACTATATATAATTTTTCAAGTGCATTTTGAAACCTTACTTCATAGATACCTGCTACAAAGAATATATCAGCCTTAGAAGGGAATGGCACTATAAATTTTTATTAGATGGATCAGAAATATTTTCATGCTGTGGGCAGTGTCAGTTTATAAGAAGTACAGATTACTATCTGCTATAACAAGGAGCATTAACTATGATTAATGAGCTGACTTTGAAAGTCAGACCAACTCCAGAATATAATCTTTTCTCCTCTAAGGCAATTTTTAAAGAAACTTTTAAATATTTAAATAGCTCAGCAGCCTTCTGCAGCTGGTGCTGTCTGAATGTGTTCAGCAATTGCTTTTTAGACTTAAATTGAAAAAAAAATAAGATCTAGTTGTCCAGTTACATTATGTGAAAAGAAATGTAATATGTATGTTAATGTAATTGCATATTGGGAAAACTCAGGTTTGGTAAAAACAGTCATGATTTTTTCAACTGTATTTGAGCTGATTTATATCAGAAAATATGGGACTGTTGTTCACTTTTTTACAGAAAAAAAAAAAAAAAAGGAGGTTGTAATTTACTGCATTCCTAAAAAAACAGGATTACTGACCTTGTGATTAAGTCACAGTTCAAAGATCAAACAAACCAGGGTGAAACTGCACTGTTCATGAATGCAAAAAAAAATTGCTATCCTACCACAACAGGTTAAAATGTCATGTTTCTTACTAACCAGCCAGGACTGTAAGGTTAGCTGAGCTCATGTAGCATAATTTCAAAATGAACAGATGAGAGGGGGTCAATCATGCTATTGGTTTAGGACATATAATGCCATTATCAGATGTGATTTTTGACACTTGTAGTTCCTCAAAACTATTCAAGCACCTAACTCTCCCTCACAAACCAGAACTGAATAGCCATTGCATTAAACACTCACTGGTTTATAGTACTTTGCATTAAACTGTCGCTGCACAAAATACATGAACCTTTCCCATTCAGTGATTAGAACATGATTGTCCTCACCTAAGGAGTAGTCACCCAAGAAAATATGCTTCAGAGTCCTCTCCCAAGTGATGCACTCGAGGCAAGATAAGAATTCACCTGCATGTACTGTATTGTCAGTGAATACTCTAATTCTTTAATTACTATATATAAAACCACAGACATACATGTACAGACGTATGAAAGCTATATTTTTTATCTGTTATAGAAGAAGCAGATGTCCATTAATTTTGTAGACAACTATTACTCAAGTTGTAATCATCCAGATTTACAAAATATTTGGGTTTAGGCTTTATGTCTGAAAAAGCACTGAAGTTTTACTGAGGGTGTTAAATAGCTCTTGCTGTTCACTCTCAGGAAGGCAGATATTTCAAGGTAAAGCCAAGAAACACAGCAGTACCACAGTTAAGAATCTGGGCTATATCATAATTTTAATATGAAAAATGCTGCCTTTTATTGCTTTCTGACATGTATTTTGGTGTATTTTCTGAAGTGCTCTGGGATCTTTGCAAGTGAAAGCTGTTAAAGAAATGAGAGTAACTGTAGTTACCATTTTACAGTTTCTTGCATCCATTTTATCAGCTTTGTCAGCCCCTACTGAAATATCAAGGCTGGTGAACTCTTGTTCAGCTATTTGATTTTGCAAAGGGGAGTTGAACATGAGAAAAGACTATCAAGTCTTTCTGACATTTCACATTCATCACAGGAGCAGAAAAACAAGGATGGCCACAACTGGAAATGTGCAAATCCCTGTGTTTTATTTGCTCAAACTTTTATTTAGTTTTTAAATGAAAACCAACAATGATAGCAAAACGCAATACTCTATATGACTTATGTTGTCAATAAAAGCCTATGGGATTTACATTGCCATGAGAAGGAGGCCATTTACATGTTAAGAAGCCATTTATGATACTAATAAAAGTCGAAGGGATTTACTTTACAATGTGTAGGAAGCCATTTATGATGTTAAGAGTCAATTTACAATGTCAACAATTGTGTTAGCAGTAAAAATGCAAAGCAGGTATATAATGTTGATTTTTTTTTTTCCTTGTATTGTTGATATTTTCCTGGCAGTGATCCATGCCTCAACAACACGGATTTTCTGCTTTATGTTTTAAATGATATGGCATAAATTGTTGTCTTCCCAGAGTCATTCTTAGAAAAACACCCCTTGTTTATACAGAAGCATTCTGGATACCTCACGTGGTGTAACAAGGCAGAGATTTCTAACTCTGCAAGGCAACTTTTTCCAGCTGTATAGTTTGGCTACTGCACCAAAGATGTTCCCAGTCTTACCACTTCCACTCATTCCTTGGACTTTCATTAGTCTTGATCCAATGTCAATCTTTGAGTATTTGTTTTAATTTTATTTTTATTTTTTTGAATACCAAATATTAAAGACTTCTGGAGTAAATTCCGATGCCACCTTTATTAGTATAGTGGCTCCAGATTAAGGAAAATATCATTTCTTAAATACATCTACAACATACATAGTTTTTACTGCTAGTCCTGGGGTTATTCTCACCCTGCTACTGTTCCTCTAGGACCTAACACTAGTGGTGTTGGTGATGCAGTGGTATTTTAGTGAGTCATCATTTCTGCAGCCCTTCAGCAAAAGGAATGGTGGTTCATGTTGATGGTTTCTTCTTCCTTCTCCCAGGATTTACTTAAGGTCATCTTAAAGACAGCACAAAGTTTATGGTAACACAGTCACAAATACAGTTATTGCTAATCACACTAAAAAAAAAAAATGTATTACTGGTATAATGTGGCTATTGCTAGAACTGTTAAAGGTAATCTTTTTATTATATCAACTTGTTTGAGATTTTGATAAATAGAGAATGTTGCATTACTTTTGTTGATGTTATTTTTCAGCACTACTGTTCATACTTGAAAAGAGAGTAGCTCTTGTTTACAATTTGCATTCCTTTTTTTGTTAAGTTAGTTATTTCAGCTAAAGACACCGGTATTTTTTTGATGGTTGTCATAAAGGACAAGTCTGCAATGTTAAATACACTGAGATTTGAGCAGAAATACACATTTACATTTGCTCTGAAATACAGCTCTTCAGATCTTCATCTTGGGTAGATGTTCTTTATTCTCTTTATAACCAACTTTCCAACTTTCCTTCATTTTCAGACCAGCAAAATTCAGGTGTTCCTGCTCAGAAACCTAGAGTGTGTTGTGCTGTCTCATGTGGCCACCTCCTGCAGAACAAAACATGAAGATTACTGTGAAGTACATATTCAGGTTCTTTTTTTTTTTTTCTGCAAAAATGAAACTTTTTTCACATAACAATTAAACATCTGTCATCCATTTAAGACTGTGGTAATTTTTCTTATAATCTGATAACATAATTGTTCTTTTTCATTTCTTGATCCTTTGGGTTTGAGTTTGATTATGTTATACTAGTTACACTTGAAATGTCATAGGGGATTAAAAGTTCCAGAGAGAAATATCCACTTGCTTTCAAAGAAGCAAATGTGGCATTATCAGTCATGTCTTTCAAAGCCATTTTCTGAATTTGTAGTAGGCATCAAATGTAATTCCAATGATGTTAGTAGGGTCATATCACCAGCACTACAAATTAATGAAGCTTCACTGAAGAGCATCATCAGTTTACATCACCATAGGTTTGCCCAGAGTTTATGATGGAGGTCATATATGAAAGTTAAAGGAAGATAAAGAGGAGAGAAAACTTAATTCAGACTTAGATGCTGTGATCCCATTTTCATTTTTCCTCTGCTATATTTTGGCAAGTAAAATGTCACTGCAGTTGGAGTCTCAGTCTCAGATGCTTCCTGAAAGTCTTGGAAAACAATTCATCAGATAAAGTTCCAGTCATGTGGTACTTCTTTTTTTCCCTCTCTTTTTTTCTGATCTCTAGATTTGATCTCACAAATGTTTCTACACAAACATGAGACTCATTCCTGAACATCTCATCTGCTCCTGCTGCTTCTCCCTCGAGGCCATAATTCTCTCTAATGATGTTCTTGTAAGTGAGATGTCACAAACTTCAATATGACTTCAGCTGAAGGAAAAACAGAATGAGGACGGAGCTGCAGAATCAAATATAAGTCCCTTTCCTAAACTAAAAACATTTGGGATCAGTGATGATGTGTCTGTGCGATATTGTTAAGTGGTTAAATCCACTTAATTAAAGGCATAAAAATTCATAAAACGTGTAAGAGCTTTATTTTATTTGAATAACACAAGCAGTTAAAAAAATTCTATTTTTGTCATATTAAATTTGATGACTGTACGTTCTTATGATTCAAAAGATGACAATGAGAACAATTCCAGTTTTAAAACCTAGTTGTGCATCTTGCCTCATCATGATGAATGTTCCTTCACACTCCTTGATTCATCCTGAAAATAAAAAAAAAGTGTTCTAAAAATGGAAATCCAGTGTTGTGATTTCCCAGAGAAGAAAAAATAATTTTTATTTTGGTTTTCTATTTTTTTTCCATTGCCTTAATCACTTCTTGCCTCACTTGACCTTTTTTTTTCCCAAAATGAGTCCCAATTCAGTGTCTGAACAGCCTAGAAAGTTATTCTTTTCCTTAGCCTTCATCTCTCACTATAGAGCATCATGATAAAAAGCATGAGTAGCAAGCCTAAGTGTTTAGTGCAGTATTACCATGTGACACATTAGGGACTGCAGCAACATTAGGCTGTTCTCTGTGGAGTCTCAAAATTGTCACTTATGAAGAAACATCAAAGACAAATGAAGCATTACAATTACAATTGCTAAGTAATGAAGTTGCAGTGAACTGAGATTCTAGTGGACCATGTCATGTTCAAGACAATCTGTTGTATATTAGCACAAGGAGTAAAATAATTAGTGAAGGAGTAGGACAATAATGAAAAGGAGACAAAAGTGTATTTAAACCATCATCCTGTTTGCTCCCACTCTGGTCCGTTCCAGGAGCAAAGAAAGGGTGACCAGACAGAGAGGTGGATTGAAACTGAGGAGCATGAATTCACTTCTTGGCTTCATCCCAGACTCTCTGTGTGACTCTGGGAAAGCCTCTAAATCTATTACGTATGCCATTCTCAAGCTATCAATGTTGTGAGAGTTGTCTCACAGGGATAAAATCCATTAAGAACTGCAAACTGTTCAGCTATTATAATTAAGGATATTGTATGCAATGGGCAAAAAGACCAGGGATTTTGAAGCAGATATTCAAAGATATTTAGGTGTTTAAAAATGCAGAGCAATTTAATTGGAACCTGGGAATTTAAGAGCTTTTGAAAATCCCAATATATAAAAATCCCTAATAATGACTTTACAACTTAATAGAACTCGAGAGTAGGAATCACACTATGGAATTTGTAATTATAAGCTTTCTAGGAGCCTATACCCTAGTAGGCAATGTATAAGTAGGAATCCATATTTCTTTAAGATATTGCTTTCTTCAACTGATATAAAAATGACTTTTGCACACTGTGTGGTAGTGAAAAAATTTGATTAAAAATATTTATTGGAATTTAAGATTCAAGTTTCAGGTCCTATCCCTGAGGACCTAAGTGAGAATAACACAAATGTAAAGGGTACATCAAAATCTAAACAAAAGGAAAATTAATAACATTTTGAAATGTGTTTAATGATAAAAATGTTTCTATTTTCTTTACTTCTCATTGATAAATCCCTTTCATTAATCTGTAAAGTATTGTAATTTTAGCAACATCTGAATTGAAATAAATCAGCATTCCTCACTCTTCAGGGTACCCGTGTATTTTCACCCACTAATTTGAGTTTTGTGAAGAGTCTCATGTTAATCATAGTGTAAACATGTATAACATGTATTGGTGTTGCTACTATTAGCAATTGTAGTATTAAAATAATGAGATTCATTATTTTAGGAGCTTTCAGTCATCCCAAGATTTAATGATCCAGACACCAATTCCTCAAAATTATTAGAGTTTTTATTTAATTTCATAAAAGTAAAAAGTCAGGTGGTAATATCCTTAGTAGAGATAATATGCAAATGGGTAAATTAAACAAGAGTAGGTATCTCAGAAAAAAAAAACCAGTGTAATTTGAAAAATTTACACCACTGGAAAATATAAGCCACTATGTTTTCTTACCAAGTTTACTGTCAAAATTAGATTACATACATGGAAAATGAAAACGCTAATCTCATTCTTTTGATTTTATAAAAATTGCATTAAATAAGTTTATTTTCCCCACCCTAGAAAAAAAATATAAACATTTGAGGAAATTTAAGAGCCCCAAATTCTCCAAGTCATTGAGAATCTGGAACATTTTAATAGCTTCCTTATTTATACTGTGTTTCTGCAAATATTCTCAGTGGGAATACCCACAGTCAGCAGAGCAAGATCTTCACACAACCTGCTAATGCCTACAGCTCATTATTAATGCAGCATTTACCCTTTGAGATTTGCTGAACTAATCAAAAGTAATGTTAATAATTGGCAAACTGGGATTGCCTCTGGACAAAGAACACTGCACGCAAATTAATGTTTACTTAACTTTTGAGGCCATCAACAAAAGTAGATTTTCCAACCTTCTTGATACCTCTCCTGGTTTTGGTTTTTGGTTTGTTTGTTGCCATATCCTCACGCTAGCTCAAAGTGATGCTGAGAAAGTCCATGTACAAAGCTAGAATGGGAAATATCTTCAGAAATAAAAATACTAAAGATAAAGATAAAGATGTCATGGCCTTGTTCAGATATCAGGATATGAGAACCTGAGATTTTGCCTCAGGCAGTGTCATATTTTATATATTTTATGACAAAGGTGGGTGAGAAGCCATTGATTAGGCCTACTAGCCAATCTATGAATGTATTGCCTACATCTTAATGTCACTTCAACATAGTACCAACAGTAATTATACTGTATTCCTTGCTATGCATCCTACCTACAAGAGGATCCCAACACTTTTTATTCATAAAAAAATGCTGTCTGAGAAGCTTATTAAAGGTAACAGTGACTAGGCATCATCTGTCTCCTTTGCATCTTGTAAATAAATATGAATTTCTGGAATTCATAAAAGGGAACGGACTATAAAATGTGCAAAGCAAAACTCTTTAATGTGGTGCTTTTCATTTAAAACTGTGGTATTTTGTTCTCTTAAGTGTCTGCTATCCTTTGTAAGAGGCATTGTCACCATACGTTAAAGAGCTGGCTTGGGATTCAGAAAACCTGATTTCAATTCATTGCTTTACCACTGTGCTGTGGAGTGACCTTGAACAAATTAATTTATTCTTTACTCCCTGGTTTTACCATCTATTAAAAAAAACACAGAGATAATAATAGTGACCTTTCTATAAAATATTGTAAGCTGTAAAGTTGCTAAGTACAATGTGATATTATTGAATACTGTCATTATTATTTTCAGAACATATCATGATTATTATTATTTTACATTATTTTATAGATTTTTATATTGATATATCATCTGAAACTAAAATAGAAGACTAGGAAGATTGCCATTTAACATGAAAATAGCCAACTAATAATTATTTCAGCTTTCTTTTTACCCACCATCCTCTTCTCTAGACTTTTGAATGATAGAGTATTTCAGCCTGATGGACACAGAAAAGACAGGGGAAGAAAAAGATGTCCAGATTTGTCCCAGATGAGACTTTCATATACTGTAAATTGCAACAATAAAAACTTTGCTAGGATTACAGTTTTCATCAGTGATTTCTCTGCTCCTAACAAAAAAAAAAACAACAAACCATAATCACTGCTGCAGTATTAATTGTCTTAAAGGGAAACTGATAAAAGTGTAATGCCTAGACTTGCTGCCTTCTCTTCCCTACCCACAGCTGAAAGGTTGAGTCAGTGAGTAAATAGTGAAAGGAAGGGGTATTTTGCATCTAAATTCAGAAATAGCTGTTAAAGCAAGACATACTAAAACATTTTTAAAACAACAGCTTGAATGTTTCCCAAGAAGGCATTTCAGTAATTACAAGGATCTATAAATATTTCAAAGCTGCAAGACTAGAAAGCTTTAAAACTCTAGGAGAAATATATGCAATTGATGAACAAGCATAATATTTCTCTGCAGTGGTATCCCACAAGCTATTGTAAAGAACCCCATAGAAGTTAATGGGACAGTGATCATGGTTGAAAAAAACCACTTTGTAGGACCATACCAACTGAAACAGTTGTGAATCTGTTCTAGCATTTAATATTCCACAGCTGCTATTCATCTACCATAAAATCAGACACCTCAATTTGCTAGTTATATACATCCAGCCTTCCTCTTTTTGAGTGCTTTGGGTTGGAAGGGATCTTTAAAGGTCATCTAGTTCAACCCCCTCACAGTGAGCAGGGACATCTGCAATAGAGCTGTTTGTGTCCAACCTGACCAGAGCTGTTTGTGTCCAACCTGACCTGGAAAGTTTCCAAGGATGAAGCATCTATATCTTCTCTGGGTAACCTGTTCTAGTGTTGCACCATCTTCACCGATGAAGACCTTGCTGAAAAGACTGTCCTTCTCATGACCCCCTTTAAGAATTGAAAGGGCACAACTAGCCATACTAATAGGATCTCAACAATTCAGTGATTAGAACTGGAAAATATCTGACAGTGCTGGTATATGGAAAAATCCAAGATTTTTATATGTATTTCCAATTCAAATATCTAAATATCTGAACATGACAGTAGAAATGTTGCAAACATCTTCAATTTGAGATTTTATACTAGTAAATAAACTAAATTAAATTCCATCTGAAAAGGAAAAACATCAGAGTAGAAAATCTTAGTAGCCCTGTCTGATATTCTATTTCTTAATCTTAGGACAGTCATAGTTCTAGTGCACAAAGAAATATAGACATTCTGTATGCCTGATTCAGTCATGGGGCAGTCCAGAGATGCAGGAACCTAGGAGCTGATACTAGTAAAATTTCCAGGATAGTTAGCCAGTTGTCCCAATATTCTAAGTTTTCAGAAAATGGCTATCCAGTGCTTAAAGTGAGCTGAGAGGCTTCTGAACATCTTTCAGATGCTGGTCTAGGCAAGTGTCTTGTAAATGCTGTTTAAATTACTGCAGTCCATGGTTAATGCTTCCCAATTGTAATAACAGTCCATGGGAAAAATTCCACTTAGTTCCAGTAGTAACACGTGGGGCTGAATTTGCACACACATCCCTAGTGCAGCAATATAATGCTGCAGTAGCACTGCTGAGATTGCTGTAGTCATGCTGAGTTTACAAGGGCATAGATGAAAGAAGGTTTTACCATATATAGGTCAATGTAACCTAGTTTAACTTTTGTATAATTCCATGGACTTCAGTAGAGCTGGTCTGTGTTAGCTCAAGCAGGAGCACACTGCTCTCATCTTGACATAAAACTGCTTTGGGAAAAGGGATGTCTTCTGGTGACAGGCTGCATTTGCATCTGGCAGCAGTGATTGATACAGTGCTGGCCAGTGTATAATATCAGTAAGCTGCAAATGTCACATCTTTTAGAGTCACTAATCACCTGAAGTAAGGCCACACAGATGGGTGCATCAGAAATATGAAGCATCTCTACTGGGAATACGTGTTGGAGTCAGGAACACCTGCTCTCATTTTTTTTTAATCTCTTTTTTTTCTTTTAAAGCCACAATGAATAAACTTTGCCACTGAAAGTGCCACTGTGTAACTAGGCGGTCTGATTTGGGCTGCAGAGAGTGCTATGTGTCATGAAAACAAGAAAATGTGATATGAATAATAGTAAAAACAATCATTTTCAATTTATTCCATTTTATGTAAAAGCATTTTTTAATTTCTTCCTCCCTTTTCTGAAGCCAGTGGATTACTCAAGCAATTGGCTAGAAAAAAAACGAAACAAAAACAAACAAAAAAAAACCCCAAACCAAAAAAGCATCCTATTAGTACCCTAAATGTACTAATCTTACACTAAATAAGTACAATAAATCTATATATGCTTCATCTGAAAAGCAGAGTAGATGGCTAGCTTGGAGGAAATAGCCCAAATAATATATCAACCAACCTATTTGCACTACAAAAAATGTGGGGAGCTACTGAAGTCAAAGAGTGAAGGCAGAGGTGAGATCAGAGCCAGGGTCATCTCAGACAGAAGAATCTTTAAATTGAAAGTTCTGCATATTCTTTTTTTCCACTCTTCAGTTGAGTACCTCCTTCAATATTTTATTTTCTTTCTGCTGCTTTTGAATCAGAAATCTGACATTCTGTTGGGCTCCTGATAATCTGTGTAACTGACTAGGGGATAGTTTCTAGCCTTTATTGTTGCTGAGCAAAACAGTCCAAAGGAAAACTGAAACCTGTGGTGACTGCAGCACCATCGATCCATTTGGAGAGAGACTTCAAGGAGGGAAGAGAGGCAAAAGCCCTCAGTACTTCAGACAACAGCAAAAATACTGAAGGATCAAACCTTAATTTAATTGTACACGTGGAGAGACTAGATTGCATCTGCAGTAAACCCAACAACACAGATTCCTGGAGCTTCCCATTCCAAGCTTGTTTTGCAAGGTCACTCTGGGCTTCTACAGGTCTGGGATTATTTAGAGCCTACCTACTGACTGAAGACTAGGAAGCAAGACATAACCCTGGACATACTTTTACATCTCACATGTGTTTTTTTAAGCCAATCTGATTCATCTTTTGGGTGTTAAGAGGAGTTTGGAAGGAAGTGGTGCTTGGTGTCTAAATGTAACCACGGCTAAATCCAGCAATCCTTTTTCACTGCCTTGGTTCAGGCTTTTAAAGGTCAACACTTAAATCCTGTCGATGCAAGGTATTTGTGAGCATGTGTGCACAGGGGACATTGCTTTGGTTTGTTTTTTCTTACTTTTTACCCTCCAGCAGATATGAAGGATAAGCAGTGTGTTAGAAAAGACATCAAGAGTTTTGGCTCAGATCTAGTCCAGATGTCTGCATCTTTGCTCACTATGCTACCAATTGCATCTTTAAAAAAGAAGAAACAATGCCCCATCTACTTTGGGGACACTTTAGATAAGAAAAAAAATAAAAAAATAGAAAAAGAAATCATTTGCTGGCACAGAGTGATTCTATCATCAGGCCAAATGATTTTAAAAGCCTCTGAGACGGTGAGTTTAATTTTGCTGTACAGCTCCAAATCCAGTCTAGTTATCACAGGAATCACATTTGTGAGGACAATTGTGTCAGGATGAGTGGATAGACATTTTGTCTTTCAAGCATATGTCTCTGAAATGGTGGCTGCCACCTGGCAGACCGTTAGATTTCAGCAAGGATGGAAAAATTATGATTATTTTTCTTAGAAGAGAAGAGTTTATGATTTGCCCCTAACATGACTTTACAGCTAAAATGCAGATCTTCAATCATTTGTGCAGGTCCTGCCTGGTTCCAGATTCATAAGAATGGGATAAAAATCAGGCCAAAAGAGGCTTTTGCATCTGAATCTTGCTAATGGATAGCTTTGAAGAGAGAGAGACAATGAATCCCCTAGAGAGACATCTGCATTAATTGTTAAATTGGCTTTCATCACACTTAGCTCCTGTAAGATTATGAGCTGCTACCAGATGGTGCAGTTGAGGATGATCTTGGTATGATACAGGTTCTTTTAAGCAAATGCATAGGAATTTTTCATTTATTTATTTTTAAATTAAACTGAAAAGTTTTCTTAACTTCTGCATGTTCAGCATAATGTTGGTAGAAGTCAGTTGGATTGACTTTTCTCCTCTCTGGCCACTGAGGGACAAGGACTCTTAACTGTCATGCTGTGCACATAAAGAATTATGGATCTGAAGACAGGCTTATCACAAGGTCCTCATGCTGGAAACTGTAACACATCATTCTTTATGAAAGTGTCTCCAGACTAAGGTGATGAAGCTGATTTTAACAAATTTCAGTTGAGTGCAATACTTCTTCACTGTTTCCAGTGATACCATCTTCCAGCTCTTCTCAAGAGTTCAGGAATGCAGTAAGCTGTCACAAATATTACTTATTTTAAATTGAATGCTTCCATTAATTTTGAACTTTTCCACATTATCTTGTCTGCAAATTAGGCCTCAATGTCACTAGGAATTTCTTGAACTTTCATAGCTCAAATATTTGCAGGAATTTTTTAATATATTTACTTTTTTTTCCTATGGAAACAACAGGAAATATGAAATCATAATCATATTAACATGTTGACATATAGGATGAAAAATGTAATGGTTTTCACTCCTTCAAATCATGGGAAATGAATTTTAGAAGAAGATTTAATGTACTGACTTTATTTTTATTTTTTTATTATTATTACTGTGTTTACACTGGTTGTTCTCATATGAATTCCAGGCTCCCATAAAATTTGTCATTATATTTTTGTTAGAAGCTATAACCACATTTTGTCAGATCTCTTTCCTCCTTCCACGACATGTTTTAGGGACACTGGCAGTGTAGGGTTAATGGCTGGACTTGATGATCTTGAAGGTCTCTTCCAGCCAAATCATTCTATGATTCTATGATTACACATGTAAGTAGAACTTATTTTTCAAAAGAAAAATTCTGATGGAAATCCACTCTTAGGAACACATAAATGTGGTAATGTAAATTAGTAATTTAGAACAAAGATTTCTCAAAGCCATTAATGGGGATTGGTAATAAATTTCCATTGAGTGTAAAAGGGAACTGGTGCTTGATTGTCCTCTTGTTCTTTCAAATACCTGTCTTAGTGATGAGCAGACTTGAACAAATATCTTGCCTCCTACTTTAGTAGAAACATGAAGTCAGATCCCCAGCTGACATAAATCAACACAGCTCTGACAGGTCTCTGTTGATTTACACCAGCTGAGATGTTGAGTCTGCACAGATATCTGTCTTTCAGCTGTTGAATGATTAATATTCACATCCTTATTTAGCTTTCTACCTTTGTCTTGGGTTTGGTTTTTTTTTCACATCCATTGGTTGATTCATGAAGAGGTATTTTCTAACTAATTTGGTTTCCACCATATGTAGTTATAAGATTGTCTGAAAATGCAATTATTGCTTCCTGAGACTGTAAGAATTCAAAAGGTTTAGAGAGCAAAATAAAAACATTTCCTTTTCTGAGGTTTTTTTTTTCCAGTTTGCACAGACTATACATATTAATTTGGGAGCAGGGGAATATAATGTCTGCCAAGCGAAAAATAAAACATTTATTGCTAATAGACCCTCAATATGTCCATATTACTAAATTTCTCTAATTTATATTAAAGGAATCATATTGATGTTCACTGCAGAGAAAATTCTCCATTGCATGTGATGAGCTGCATGAAAAGGGATGGTGTAATTATTAGAATATTGGAACAGAACTACAAAAATGGAGACAGGACTGGAGGACAAAGAGAGTTATTGAGAAATTTTGTAATAAAGAAGAGTGACAGTCTCACCCTTGTAATAGACTTTTGACACAAATGTGTTTTATCCATCCAGCTATATATAAGAGTTAGATGTGGCTTGTGAAGTACTGACAGCATCATTCTCTCTTTTCTTGTATTGGATACAGAAATTAAACTTTCCTAAATCTGTTAGTCAGTAATCTGAGATTATTTTTGAAATAATAATATATTTTAAATGCTGCCTTTCATCACAGACCAAATTTATTTTGTTTGTAAAACAGCTTTTAACCATGAGATGCTGATGTTCCTGTGTATGACTGGAAACTATTTTATCTTAACTGTCTCTATGCAGAAATCTCTCAGCACTGGACTGAGGCACTAAAAGAGCAAACTGTATTATAATATTAAAAGAATCCAAGGAATGTTTCTATTGGAATTTATAAGCTGTCTCTCAAGCCACAAAAACAAAAAACAAGAAAAGAAAACCAAAGTGAAAGGAACGTGGGGAAGCTGCTACTTGAAAATTAAAGACTCTAAACCAGCTAAGATCCCTTTGAGTAGATTTTTCATCAAAACATCTGTCATTGTGCTCCCGAGGGGAATTTGCATAGGCATCCCACTTCAAAGAAATATGTTTACTTAAATAGAAATCAGATCAATGCAAGTATTGCATGTATTTCTACCAAAATCACGTGCAAGGCACTGATTAATTTCTTGTTTTCTTTCTTAATTTTCTTCAGCCTCTCTCCTGGGAGTGATTTATAAAGGAAAGTCTCAGCAAGGCAATAATAATTCCCTTGGGCATAAATAATCCATCTGTAGACCTACCTGACTGATAGCATGGGGGTAGAAATTTAATGTTTATTTATGTACATGGGAGATTCAGTTTAATATTGGCTAGATTTTTTTATTGTGATTTGTACTTGTTCGCATGCTGAAATGTAGGTAATTTCAGAACATGCATAAATTCCTCCAAATGAGCAAAAGGAGAAATATGATAGCTTGCCTATAATTTTTCTGTGATAATAAAACTTTTTTTTCCTTCTTAAAAGCCTACCATTCATTTTTTTTCCTTAGATTTCTTTGACTTGAAGACAACAAATAAAAAGCTTGCCTAGGATGCAACTTATGCATGTGATGATGCTTATTTACTCTTACAAATCCTTTTAAACAGTTTTAACTATTCAGACTTCACTTTGGAATTATTTTTGATCATGCAGCAGTTTTGAGCATCTTCTGTAGCTCAAACGAAGAAGACAACCTGAGATTCCTCTTTTTTTTTTTTTTTTTTTTTTTTTATAATTAGGAGCTTCCCATTTATTTCAAATGACATTTTTGCTGCCTTTAGTATTCTTCTGAATTTTCAAAATGTTTTCCGGTTTGAAGGTTGCAAAGTTTGCTGGTCTCTGCAAGTTGCTAATAAGGACTACATTAAACCAATCCATCAGCCCTGGCACTCAATCAAAGTAAGTGAAACAGATGTTCTACCTGCAATGTCTCCCTAGAAACAGCTACAAAGAAACGTATTTTCTTTAAGTTTTGGCACTTGAACATTTATCTGTTCCTTATATCAGCTTTTTTGCACTTCTTGATTACTGATTGGCCACAGTATAATTGGAACTAAAAGCTTTTAAATTAACTGTTAGTAAATGAGATACTAGTCCATCTAAAATGCTGAGTTAATCAGAAGAAAATAGGACTTTCAATGTCTCCCTTTAGGACACATCTGTAATTTTAAAAGGCTGGATGTTAAAAAAAAAAAAAAAGTTAATTTCCTTATTCAGAAATCAGCCTACTTCAAATATGAAGGCATGTTTAAATCCTTATCAAATATTTACAAAGTCTTTCAAAGACCATTGATTACATGCTCCAATATTGGTAGTATAAACCAGCAATATCTTTTGGCTTTGGACATGCCAAATCCTCCCTGGTATCACCACAGTCCATAAGGCCAGCTTTGGAAAGCACAGTTGTCAGTGGTGCAGTCTTGAAAGAAGTTTTTAACCAAGGAAAAACAAAGGGTAATGACATAAAAAATCCTATCATTCAAAAACCAAACCCTAATACAGGCCATGTTATGGGTAACTTTAAAAAAGCAGGAAATAAAATTGTATGGACCCAACACCTGTTCAATCAACATCTTCTGTCTTTAAAGACAGTTATTGGGAAAAAAAAAAAAAAAAAAAGAAAAGAATAAATTATGGTTTCTGAGCTGTTGCATTTTTTGGCTTCCTTTCAGTAAAAAAAAAAATGTTGTATTTATGTAAGAAGACAATATAATCTCCTGGAGCGTAAATAGTTGTGAGATTGATTTTCACAGTATCAAAGACTAGTTGAAGATGGATTGTATCACCAGAGAGCATCTAGCCCAACTCAAATTCAATCCTGATCAAGGAACAGTCAATGAGGGCATGTTCCTGAGGACATTGATCTGTCTTTTCTTTGGGACTGGAAAAGCCAGATCAGGTGGGCTGTCAGTATATGCACCTCTAAACAAACACATGATATAATTAAAAGTTGGAGAGCAGTTTAATGACAATATTTCCCAGGAGCATTTGGAAATGTGAGTAAAACTTATATCTGCCAAACTGACTAACTGTGAGATTGAGATAACCAGTTGCTTTCATCAGATAATTTGGCTCTTTTTTTCGTCACTTCTCTACAGCACTGTAATGTTGATATTGGGCTAAAAACTTGGTATTACTTAGTAACATATGTTAGAACCCATTCTCAAGCAAGAGAGATCACTGAAAAACTGTGAAAACACATTTTCCTGAATTAAAAATAGAATAAAATAAAATAAAATAAAATAAAATAAAATAAAATAAAATAAATAAAGCTTTTACTAAAACAAAAAAGTTTAATGGGAAATTATTGTACTGGAACATTCCAAAAATTCTGACCTTGAGATTTCAATCCTTAATTTGGGATTTCTATGCCCTGCAGCAAGCAGGTTTCAAAACACTGTGTAAACGGGTAAGTATGACTCTATCTTACACCTGTGGAAAGACAAGATTATTTTAGTTGGTCACTCAGGTACAAGTTTCAATTGCTGGAAAAAAAACAGCTCAATTTTCAGTAAGGCTGGGCAACCTGAAGATGTTTTGTAGCACAACTTCCAACTCCATCCCAGGTAAAACTAATGCAGAACTTTCAGCCTAATTTTTGCTGCTGCAGACATAATACCTTCAGTCTATCCTGAGTCTGTACTGGTGGACAAGTGAGGGATGTGACAGAGATGTTCTTGTTGAGTGAGAAAGGGTAAGTAGTGCTTTTGGAAGGGTTATAGTTGCCATTGTATCACTTGTTCGCAGTGCCAAAAGACAGATATTTTTTCCAAGGTTATCTTAGAGGCAAAAAAAACAAACAACAAAAAAACAACACAGAAAAGCCTTATTAATTTCTTGCCTCCATGTACCTGTCACAGCACAAAGCTGTCTATTTTGCCTGTCCCAGGAGCTGATCATCTCAGTAAGTCCATGAAAGAGAAGCAAATCACATCAGCCCTGTCTGCTGCTGAGTAGACCACTGCTGCCCGCCAGAGAAGTTCATGATGCCCACACTTTTCACATGTCCTGGAGGTCTAAGTTGGTATAAACTAGGTTAAAACAAAGGGATCTGGTTTATTCCCCCTGAAAATAATACCAAATCCATCTGTCTATTTAAAAACTGAAAAACATAAACAATTACAAATGCTTCAAAGACTTGGGTGTCCTGCCTTGCCATGAACTCCAAAGCTTGTCTATGTTGATAACAGCTATACTTTCTCCCCTGGCTGATTTGCTTTTTTGACCTACTTTTTCAACACTTTCCCTAAAGGTAACACAAAACCTTTCTGAATTGCTCATACAACTTTTTGATCATATTTAATAACCAGCACCTCGTTTTGAAGGCTGTGTATAACTATTCACACTGGGAGAAATCCCAATAGCCCTTCCTCATCCAAGGGATTATTTGCATATTAGGTCAGGCAAAATATTTCAGTAGCTTTATCTCTTTCAGTTAAATACACAGAACTTGAGCAAAAAAGATGGGATTGTTTTTTATATGTGTGTGATGTTGTTTTTTCCATCATCAATTATAATCAGTGCTGTAAACACAGGGAACTGTGGACATTTGATAAACTTCAGGGTGTTTAAAATGTGCTGAAAGGGCTGAACGACATGACAGGGGGCTTATGGAACATCCAGACATTTTTTGAGTACATCTCTTAATTTATTTTAATTTTATATCTGAGATAGTAGTACACACTTGTACTGTGGCAACTAAACCACTAATTTCCAATCCCATTTTTCTGGAGCAGGGAAAAAAAACACATTTAAAAATGCAGAACACAGCTCATCATTGTTTCTTTGTTACATTTCCAATATACAACTGACTATTTCAAACTTAAATATTTCTCTTTTAGATGTGTAAGCTGGAGCAGACTTTTGTGTCCCAAGTTGTATTGAAGGCCAACTTTGTCTTTTACTAATGAAATTGAGCATTACTATGTAATAAACATTTTTTATTAATTTACATTTAATTTTTACATTAAAATGTTTACATTAATTATGTAAACATTATTTTAGCAATTCTTTCTTTTGATTTAAGTATGTGAGCAGTCATTTAGAGTGTGGATTCAGCACCAGAACTAAGATAAGTATGGGTAGTTTTCTACATGGGACCAAAGTATCTAAGTGATTGGTCAGTGCAAACTTAGTCAATTCAATTACTGGAGTCTAGGTCAGATCATCCCAAAGCAGGCTGACAAAAGTTTCATCACTTGAGGTAAGATTCTGGATTCTGGCATTAGTTACTTAAAACTAGTGACACAATCTTGTCTGTAGTAAAAATCCTTGTCCTTTTATGTATTGAATGCATTATCAGTCACACTCCAATGACCCTGAGATGTTTTATTTGTTGAAAATGTTTATCTCCCTGCAGATTTTTTTTTTACCTACTCCTCAGTGGTACTCTGAAAGGTCTGAAACTGAAAAGAAATAACAAAACATTAAATTTTATGTAATTGAAACCTGAATGTAGATAAAAGTGAAAAACAATGGAATTCTAAGTGCCATGATAAATAAATAAATAAATAAATAAATAAATACCATCCCCCCCCCCAAAAAAAACCAAAACCCAAAACCAAACCAAACCAAACCAAAAAACAAAAAACATTGCACCACAGAATATTCAAAACCACCTTTAACAACTCAGGAAATGTAGCTTAAAAAAACCAAACCATAACAAAACAGAGGAGGCTGAGGGAAGCTCATGTTTAGAGTAGAGATTGATGAGTGCAGTGCTGTCACCCATATGAATAAAAATTCCATTTCACTGTGTTAATGTAATTTCTGCAGGGAAATTATTACCTGGAGAACACTGTTATTTCCTGAAGAAAACTTAAAAGAATGAGTTTTGCCTGAAACAGAGACAGGAGTTTCTTGTTACACGAGGTAAAGCGTAGTAAAGAATGCTGGAAATCAGATCTTTTACTGGGTTTTGGCTGCATGTGACAAAAGGAATCTAGCTATTGTATTTTAACAGGAATCAGCTATTCCACTATTCCATTGACTTTCAGGTTTAACAGCAGAGGACAATTCATAGCATAAAAGCATTATCTTCATTCACATTGTGAGTTAATAATGGATGAAGTTCCTGCCAGCCAGCTCCTTGCAATGCACTGAATGAAGCAGAGAATTGATTTAGTATACCCAGAAAAATTTAGTGGGCATCTTGCGCCGCCTGAATTAATTGCAGGATGTATTTTTGTTTATTACTTCCAAGGGAAACTTCAGTGACTCTCATTAAATGCATGGATGGATGGATGGGTGGATGAATGATTGATGGCATAGCAATCAAATATAGCCAATTAGTTTTCCATTTCTTCTAGGCATATTGCTCTATTAAGAATCAGAAACACAGTAATAACAATCCAACTTAGTAAAGCCATCCTTATTTGCTCTTTAGGGTGAAATTTAGCCCTGCAAATATGCACAGCCAAAGCCATTTTGTGTTTCTCTTTCCTCCCCACAAACACTTGTATTCATTAACAAGTTTTTGACATTTACAATCAGGACAGATTTTCAAAAGTGTTTACTTTTAGAACTGCAAAATAAGTAATCACATTTTTCCAAAGAGCTTGTTCATATTGGTCATTCACAGTAAATGCCACTCTCTTCTGAAAAAAAAAATAGCCCAGCTGCCCACTCATGCTTAAGAGGAACTTCCTGGAATCAACAATAGGAGGAAATAGAAGAATAATTTCATTATACTATTTCAAACCCATCTTAAAATTAGTGATGGAAAAATGAATAGATAAAAATAGTGGATAAATATATCTGTTCAATAACCAGAAAAAAAGGCTAAGTCTGTGTACTTTGTGTCCTAGTGAGGTTCAGCAGTGACAAGTGGCTGCAATTCATACAGTGCATGTCAGAAGTAAGTCAGGGCTATTTATTTCTATTCATCACTGGGGACAGCACTGTTAGAAATGTTGTTTTACCATCTACTCAAACAGAACACTAATGCTTCTAGAAAAGAAAGGCAATTACTGTCTTGAGACTATACCCTCATTCTGGTCAGAATCTTTGGTCTTATAGTTTCTTGTTTTCCATTCTGTCTGTCTATACTTAACCTTTACCTAATAATACTTTAAAGGGTATTTTCACAAAACAAAGTCCACTTTTGGCTCTGTCTTTGCACTGTGATGAGTCAGAGGAGGCATTATCCATTAATTAATTATCTTTAGCCCAATTACAGCAACCATAAAGCTGTTACTGATCACATTTTGCCTTATGGATCTTCTTCATATGCCCAGACAGGAGTTTAGTTGAAAATTTGGTAACTGGCAGCTGCTGAAACTGCTGCTTGAAACTTCAGCTTGATTCTGTGGTTGGTTTTTTGGTTTGTTTTTGTTCGTTGGTTTGTTTTTTGTTGTGTTTTGTTTTTTTTTTTTACTGAACTTTACACCTATTACTATGTTTTAAGTTCACTTTAGCTTTGTGTTCACCTTCTCAACAAAGGTAAACCTGCCCCTGAGTTCAGACATACTTTTATTGGAAAAAGCTTTCCTTCTTCCCAGCATTTCCTCCCTTCTGTCTTATCAGATATCACACCTACTATCATGCTTCTCTAAGGACATAGAAGTGCATGCATTCCAGAAAGTGTCTTCAGTCTGCCTGAATTCCTCACATTTATGAACTTTTAAAAAAGCAGGTATTCTTTAATTCTACTCCAGAGCTGATAATCTTGATTTACATGACTTTAACTTTGCATTGTTATTTTATATTGTCCAGGTCAAATCCTGCAAATGGTTATGTGACTTTCATTCACCTTAAATATTGTTGTGTGAGAGAGTATATGTATTGTTTCTTTGACCATGCTCACCCCTAAATTATGCATAGATTTTTTTTTTCATATTTTAAATAGAGATTTCCATACCATAGCACATATGTGAAGCATCAGTTCAAGACATGATCTTGTTTTTGTACAGCATTATAAACTAGAACCAGCTCCAGTTCATCATACCAGGGTAAAAACAATGTAATAAAAGGATTAGTAGCAGAAGAAATGTCTGATTTTCTCAGTAGAACTAGCAAGATGCAACTGCAACACACAGAGCTGCTTAATCAATTCTGCATTGACTTCACAAGTCAAAACATTTCTTTTGAATGTCATTTGTGTTTAAATGGATTCATTTGATTTGATCCCTTTCTGAACTGATCCGGAATGTCTTTAAATATATGGGTTGCTTATAAATATTCATTTAATAACTAGAATGATTAACTGGTTGTTTTTGTTTTGTGTTTTTTGTTTTTCATCTGTTGCATTGAGAAGCTTTATTTCTCGGTTCATTGATGTCTTCTAAATCAATTGTCAGTGATTTTGCTGGTCAAAAAGCCAATGAAAACCTTTTGGTTGGGAGTCTACACATACTTATGGAAGTCCTTTTGGTTAATATCTTGAACAAATATTTAACTAAATGATGCTTGTGCTAAAAAAATCTGTGAAACATTTAGGATAGATGAACACAACTCATGATTTTCTGTATATTTCAATAACCACCATGCCCAGACTAATGACTGTGAAATAAGCTCAGCATCAGATTTGTACCAATTGCCAAGCAACATGTATTTTCCAGTTCAACTGTCTGTATTTGGATGGAAACACAGTGATAATAAGGCACTATAGTTCCTTCCCTATCATATAACAGGAGAGGTGGAGGAGTACAGCCCTGTGGTCCTGTTTGGTAAATCTATGACTTGTGTCTTGCTAGAAGTACAGCCATATGAAGGTATGTATATTTGTGTTCCAACTACTCCCACGTGCAATGTGAACAGTTGACTGAAACTGAAAACTGTGCTATGTCAGCACAAAAATAGAGTGTGTTTGACACAACAGTGGTGGTAGTTTGTCTGGCCATGACTGAAGTCCTGTAAGACATCATGACTTTGCAGTATTATATCCACATAAAATGCAACCGATTTCCTTTTAAAACATAACCAAAGTCTTATTTTAATTAAAAGGTAATAAAGTTGTTTTTAGATTAAATAGGCAGGCAATCTTCTGCAAAATATGAAAACTGTTGAGAAAAATGTGTAGTCTTCATGTAAAAGGCTTGCGTTTAGGAAGTTTGAGATAGAGAAAAATCAGCCTTAAAATAAGAATTTTGAGACTCACCCAGATCCTCCACCTCAGGTGTTGCTTTTTGTGATGTCTGCTCTATTGAATACCAGCTGTGGGCTTCACTTTCTAGTTAACAGATAATTTTCCTGACAGCACAAAGCACTGATATGATCTTTAGTTCAGAAATGCCAATCTATAACTAAGAGATCCCTTGTTCCACAGAGGAGTTGTAGAACTCATGCTCTTCATCCTGTCAGTGAAGGCAGGTACTTGTAGATAATGACTCTGATTTGAGTTGGGCTGAATCATACTCTGGTTCTGCCTGGTTTTCTCTGGAGTTCATATAGTGAATCTAAAGCAGAGAGCTTAGGTATGCAACTCCCCAGAATCAGGCAGATATTTCCTAAATAAATAGGAGAAAGCTGGGTTTTTTTGCAAAAGTGAACAAAGAAAATCAATCACAACAATGCAACCAATCTATACTTCTGGGTTTGTATTGGAATGACACAGAAAAGACCACCCAACAACTTTCTTTTATAATCAGATCGAAAGAAGTATTTTTTTCAACTTGGTTCTAGTTCTGGCAAAAACAACATTAGTGTGTGAAAAGGCTGAAGTAGATATTGACTTGATCTACTAAGGTTTGTTTACGAAAAACATCCTTCAGTGATCAATGACTATGCCCTCTGGAAGCACAGTGTCAATTCCAACCTTGAAGCATTGATCTAACAGTCTTGATTTTTATCAGAAAATAAAGAAATGAATGAATTCATGATTTATATGGTAGCAATTTTCTCATTGGAAAGTGAATACAACACAATGCTAACACAGGGGTTGTTAGTTACAGTACTTCATTATTTGTTTGGAAAAAAAAAGGTAGAATAAGATGAAAACATGGTCTCAGAAAGCAGAAAAGGCAAATAGCTCCAATGGAACACCTAAGTAACTTCTATATCCAGTCTTTCCACTAATTCACTGTCTCTACTATGCCTGAGGAAAAAGACTCACCCCTTCTCACTGCCTCTAGATCTTGTCCTTTCTCTCAACCAGTTTTTTTCTGATCCTGTTATTCACACTGGGATACCACATGAGAATGGACCATGCTGCATACAACCAGTAAACTCCAGTCCATGCTCCAGAATAATATACAAAGCATATGGTCAGCAAGTAGCTTCAAAACCATAGCTGACATATTCCTTTTCCCTCTTTCAGTTCTTGTACCACTAGCAATGGGAGTCACAGTGGGATTATTTCAGCCAGGCTTCTGAGACCATATCTAAACTATATTATTGCATGGCAATAATTATTACATGGCTGTTGTTTAGATGTGACAGACTGCAGCATGGGCTAGCTGTTTTTCCTTTGTTGTTCAAGATTTTACTGGTGTCTGAAGCCTATTTAATGTAACAGTGATGAAGCAAGTATTTCTGTGAAAGTAATTGCCCAGCCACAGAAGCATCTGTGTGAAAAATTCCTGTGTCTTCACCACTACACGACAACCTCTAATATGAATCCATATCCCTCTAATACTGGAACCAGGTGCATTGCTAACAAGCTGCAGGTGGAGACATGAAGAAATTAATTGCAAGACCCTTGATAATTGTGCAGAATTCATCTTAAATACACTGCTGAATCTGTCATGTTTTAGTGTTTTACCTTTCGTCGGATTCAGTGCTTTCAGTAAAGACTCTCACATATTATCACATCCCAAGGCAGTCCCTGATCTTTGCACGTGATGGGCACAAAAGCTACTCATGAAGAGAAGGAAGATGAAACCTTAAAAAGGAAAACACCAAACAGGCCATGACGTTAGAAGATAAATGCTATGGGAACAAAGAGCAAATGCAGAGTTCTGATAGGGAGAGAAGCAGTAGAAATCTAATTTTGGCAGGATGAAAGGCTGCCTGGAGCTACGTGGTTTGAATCAGTGTGACACTTGTGTCACACTAGAGATCTTACCCTGGGAAAAGACTCAGTACCACAAAGTTTAAAAAGAGAAGTGAACGAGATTCAAGCTCCACCACACTGTAAACCTCAGTAGATTTGCTGATAACCTAAAAACCAATTGCAGCCCTGAAATATGTTTTTTTTATTCTCATACCCCAGCAAAACATTTCAGTTTTACCTCCTGTGGTACAGATAAGAGGTGTATTACCAGATTCAACCGATGAAATAGCTGCAGATCTTAGATATTCTCCTTTTTGGTCCCACCTTGACTGCTGTATGCTTGATTGCTCCTCCGCAGGGAAGTCTGATGATCCTGTTTCATTGAAGAAAATTAATGCATGGAGTGCCACAGAGTACACCTACCCTGCAGAGTACACTGCTGTGTAAAGGCACTCCTGCTGGTTTTAAACTAGGTAGCATGTATGCCACTGCTTCGTGTTCAGCCTGGCACACAGCATGATCTGCGAGGTGGTAAATCTTCCTCCACTGAGCTACGTGTTCAAGCACAGGAATCAGGAGCAGCCAAGGAGCATCATCTCCCTAAATGCCCTCTTGCCTCTAACTGGTTTGAATTTCTGTGCCCCCTGTCTTGAAGCATCCTCCAGCCTCCACCTGCGTGCTTAGGTGTCTCCGCTTGCCAAATGCAGTTTTAGGATCCAGCTGCTGGGAAAGCACAAGTTTTCTGCACATCCCACTGTCTCTGGGTTGCTGTTCTCTCCATTTGCTTGAGATCAGGTAGGATTTGTCTCCTACCAGAAGTGGGATTTATCTCAGCAAATCTGTGTGCCTAAAAAGTGGCATTTCATTTTAATTATTGTCTGGGTTCCATCTACACTTATTAGAGAGCTATGCAAGACATGGTTCATCTCACCTGTCTTGGACGTTATTTTTGGGATGTGATAAATCAATTTCTGCAGTTGTTTTTGATCAGTTAAAAGATTTTGATCACTGGCTTTGTATACAGAGACTGTAGACAGCAAAAGTTAGGTGGGATATTTCATGCATGTGTGACAAAATATTCCCATCATTCATCTCCATGAAAACATATTAAAGTCAAAGGAGCTTAGAAGTTCAAAAGACAATAATACCTCATGTTTTTTTGAGCTATCACTCTTCAGTATTGGATTCTGTTTATGAACCAATGATAACTGTTTAAAATATTATTATGAGATAATTAATACAGCATAAATATACTTTCACAAAGAAGATACTATTTAATAATTCAAATTATCATTATAAATATTGTACTTTTATCCTTGTAGACCCCACTGGCAACTACATCTTTGAGCTGAGCATGTCTGTGTGCATTAAGTATATTTTGCAATCAATAGGCATTAAGTATGTTATCCAAAGTTTGAAACTATCAAGGCACATATAGGCATCACAAACCTGAAAAATGAAAATGTAATCTTTGAAGTAGTTTAGTTTCTGGTAGACTGGTTTCCATAGTAAATTGAATTCACATTATCGTTTGATCACCTCTTGATGGGAAAGCAAAAAATTATTTTGGTTCAGAAAACAAAAAAACCCAAAACTTTTTAACATCTGCATTAAAACTCACTATGGTATCTTTGGTAACACCATCATAAAAAGGAGATAACATGCTTCTGAAGTTTTAACATTTGTAAGACAGGATAAGATGGTGTAAGAACTAGAAAAAAAATGTATTTTATAAAAAACTAAATCTGAATTGAGGTGTTGTTGCCAACTGCTACAGATTCAGCTGTTTCCTAAGGTGCTATAAGAGACACCATGAGGTAAGAGTGAGAGGGATGGTACAGATCAGACATGCACTGTTGAAAAGACAGCTTCCATTTCTAGCTTTCAGCTGAAAGAATTGTTCTTTTCTTGAAATGAGAGATTTTGAGTCAGGTCTATTAAAGATGAAACTGGATATTTACATGTCTGTTTCCTACATACTGACAGAATGGAGTTTGGATGTAAATTTAATCTCAAGAAAGGTATGAAAATCAATGAATATACAGCTAAAATACATTAGAATATTATCATTGCTCTGCTTAGCATTTATTATTTTTTTATCGGGTCTTGAGAGTCAGATTAATTTGATACAAAATACTGTGCCATAAAAATCCTTTCCCTTGGGAAGCCCTCCACTGACAGAGGTCATAAAATATTTCCTACAAGTGGGATTATTTGATAAAGTGCAAACTTTGCAGTGAAAAGGACACTTTAAATGCAGAAAGCAGCTTCCACAGCAATTATTTAATTGTGCAGAACATTTTGTTCCCAGATTTCTTGTTTTCCAACCTATAACACTTGAAGGACACCAGTCCCATTACTTGCTGAAATACTTCAGCCAGGACAACCTGGACAGAGAGTGTAAAATCTTGATCTTCAAAACATTCCAGGCAATGAAGTTGATTTTATGGTATCAAAAATTATTATTGCGCTTGATCATAACTTCATTTCTATTTTTCAGCCCTCTGACAGTGAAGGAAAATTCCTGGCAAATCATGATTGCACTTGCTTGCTCACTCTTGTTCTCCATCTCTTTGTCTCCTAAATGCTGACAAGCATGAATTCATGAAACAGATAATTGTTGAAGCTTTGCTAAATGCATGACAGTTGTAATGGTTATTTACAACATTTTATTTTGAATTCAAATGAGCAGTTCTAGAGCTAATCTCTGATTTTTTTTTACATTTATCATGAACTGCTGTTTCCTATGTATTCACTTCTGATGTGATCTACATACACACTGATTTTTTATAAATGTTGAACTTCTGTGAGTGACACTGAAATCCTTTCTCTGGACCTGAAAATAGACAAATCATACTTTAAAAGAGTGATTGGAAATTTTAAATCAACAGCAACCATGAAAAATGATCAATTCTCCCATTCTCAGAGAAGAATATCTGCAAATATACTAAATTTGGCTTAAATTTGGCCTTTACACAGAGCACTACAAAAGGGCTTCTTGTCTATTTACAAAGCAAGCATCAGTCATTCAGACCTTAATTTCCTTGAAAACAGGTTTTTCTAGATTTTGTTCATAATCTGAGCTCTGTATACATATGCCTGCTTCATTTCAGTTGCAGGACAATGTCAAAATATATATTGCCTCTTATAAACCATGGAGATGAACAAGCATATATGAACAGTTCCTCTATTTACTTTCTTGCTTCTAGTCCTGAGATACTAGTACAAGATTTCATTCCCTGAATCTAGAAATTGCAATTCTGCCCAGATAATTTGTGGTCTGTTTAAGTAGAAATAAAGCCTAATTCATCAGAATAAAAAAAAAATCTAATCTGTACTTCAGAAAACACCAGAAAATGCTAGAATGATATAGGGCCCAAAGCAATGTCCTGTCAAACTGATAGAACATCTTCCATTGACTGAACTTCAGTTCAAGCCCAAGGGGAAAATATGGCTGCAAGCCCAATTTATCCCCTCCTTTCCATGTCCCTTCCCCATCTTGGCACTGAAAGCACTAACCCTGGACATGAAAGGAATAAGACAAGACCATGCTCTATAAAGATTCAGCTAATTTTAGTATACTTACAGCAATTCTTTCTTCCTTTAGATCTGGCAAAAGACTTACCTGAGTAGCCAAAGCACCTTTTTATTTTTTTCTATTCTCATTCCCTCAGCTTCTGTCAAACACCATCTTGAAACTCAGCTAATGCACTAAAAGAAGCCCTTTTAAAATTATTAACTTTTACTCTGATCATTTCTTATAGGAGCTGAAATAGGTGTTAATCAAACTGATGTCAAACAATTTTAGTGCATACAGTCACCAACCAGGTCTACTAATCAGTGCTTCAGTAGTAAAAGACACCATCATCACATAGAGCCATGAGTCCTCTGTGTGTGCTGAGTAAACAAAACTGATAACAATCATATTGTCTTCAGCATTCTTGGGAGATAATATGTCACTAAGACTTAAAAAAAATGGGTTAAAGTAGTACTTTTTGTCAGTTTTTGGGACCTGAGACGATTAAGAATAAATTACTTTTTTAATTAAAGGGTTTTTTTTATTACCTAATGAATTAATTTAAAATGTAAACTGCTAATTGGAAAATGAAAATGGACTTCAGCCAAGACAGTGAAGAATTCCAACATATAAGAAAAAAATTAATGAGAGTCAGCCACACATTGCATTGACCTTCTACAATTTGAACAGGTACTTAGCATGTTTAAAAAGAATGGTACATTAACATAATCTGAATTATCATTATTAAAATGCTGCTCCAGGTGTAATTCGTATTTTATTATCATTAACGTTATGACTTAATTTCCATCCTGGAGAGATTTCATCTAGCAGTACTTCTTTCCTGTCTCCATGAACTTCAAGACCTCTGGCAACTAACAATGAAATTCTTCACAGTTGTCTCATAAATTAATAGATCTTAAAGTCAGAGGGATCTCTTTCAGAAGCTTCTTCCCCAGTCCCATGCCTTTTGTCTGCTCTCTGATCCTGTGCTTCTTTGGAAGCACAGAAAGTAACAGATCTCCATGTTCCTGCACCCCACAACCATCTGCAATAATTATTCTCCTAATATACAATAAATATGTTCTTATGGCTTGGTTTTGTTTGTCATTTGATTTTTGCCATGTATTTATTGACAACGTCCTAACTGGTGGTATATTTTAATCACACAATTATCACCATCTTGACCCAAGCATTAGACCTGGAAAGCTCTTAAGGTCAGAAATGCTCATATCAAACTGTTTAAGTGGGTCATCCTTACACTCTTCATGTGTTATATCACTCATAGACAGCCAGCATTTAATATCATGGGTTTCCTGTCTTTATGTGTTGAGTGATAATTAAAACCATCACCTTCCTGGGGATTTACTGTTGGCTTTGTTTTTCTGTCAAGCCTTCGCAGAGCTTTGCTTTTACCCAGCAATTATGTTCTGTGTCACTTCAGGTTAGTCTTGGCTTACAGCAACTAAGCCACACAGTGAGTTAAAAGTGTGCAAAAGGGTGCTCACCCAGTGAGGACGGTTTTCTTAGCAGATCCATTGTCTAGATTTCTGACTTGCCTAAAAAAATACAATACATCCCTTTCAGAAAATTAGGCTTATTCTCATATAGAAATTTAACTGAATTTAAAGGCAAACTGTTTTGCTCAATGTATTAATTTCTCCATTTAACTTAAAAAATTCATTAACTATAAAAATTCATCTGTTATAAAAATATCTCCTAGGTTGTTTTTTTTCTAGGAAATCATCCAGTCATCTCTAGACATGTGGACAATTATTATTCAAAGCATTTTGTGACAGAGATTTCCACAGCTTAATCACATCATGAAGAGGCAGCTTGTCTTCATTTCAGGGGGCCCTTATTAACTCTCACCTTTCTCTAATTGTTCAACCCATGTTCACAGCTTTACTCATAGGAGTAGTACCCTACACATAGTAGCTTATGAAGTGGCTGCAGAAACCTGTGTTAACAACCCGTGACTTTCAGGCCACAGCAGTTATAGTTTATGCCTTTCTGCTGAGAAGCCAGGGTTTAGCTTTTAGCACTAACAACCCAACCAAACAAGCTGTGATTGATGAGACCTGAACCCACGCCAGGAACTGGAGGTGTCAGTCAAAAATAAGAAGATGGTTTTGGACCTGTTTGCTGCCCCTGTACCTCATTGCCATAGTTGTGTTCAGCAAGACAAGTTAAACCTTAGCCTCTTCTTAGACATGGCATTCCATAAAAGTCACACATCATTAAAATTTCCACTTTTCTCATGACCCACTGCAACCTCAATTTCACAATAGTCAGAGCAGCTTGCAGAATGGCTTATCTATTTCTGCAAAATTGTGGAAGATACTGAACTAGATAATTGTATTTTCTATAAAGTGAGAAAGACTAATCAAACCTTCATGCAATTTTGTGTGTCTCTTCTTTTTTTATTTTCTGGGAGGAGCAATAACTTGCCTATTTTTATGTGACTGTATTTTAATTTACAGCAAAATCTCCTAGAGCTTGGAAAATGCACTTTCTTATATAAGTATTATAAATCAAAACACTAATAAATAAATATTGCATATATAAGGCAAACAGCAAGTCTGCAAATCATTTTTGTAAGTGCACAGTAAACCTTACCTTGGCAAGGTTATACAGGTGAAGTGCCACAGAGATTTGCAGGAAAAAATGTATGCTGGCGTACACAGAATTTTAGATTTAAATTTCCATGTTGCAGTGCTCTCAGAAGAGAGTTTTGCAGAGTGTTGAATAAGGCAAACTGTACCCTCGATCTACTTTAGGAGGAGTGGGGCCTTCAGATCAGCAGTAATTTTTATTTTTTTATTTAATTATTATTTAATTTTTTATTTTTGATTGGTGCCAGTGAAACTGCACCTAAAATGCAGGTCCATTTTTAGGTTGATCAGTTCAGGAGGGATATGGAGAGAGAGGTTCAAGCAGATGGTGAGGGAGGTTGGGTGTATGACCTACCAGGAGAGACCTAGGGAGCTGAGTCCTTGTCATCTGGTAGAAGAGGGTACTAAGAAGGTGATCTAATATCAACTTAAGGTACTTGAAAGGTAGTTACAAAGAAAAAACCACAAACTTATCTCAGTACTTTCATAATGGCCCCAGGTTGAGTCTGGAGAGGTCCAGTCTGGACATTGGGAAATACCATTCTACCAGGTAGGTGTTGCAGCACTGAACAGGTTTCCCAGAGAGGCTGTCCACATGCATTCTTGGAAATTTATGGACTAATTCAGACAAAGTCGTGGCTGACCTGATCTGTTGGTGGAGTTGGTCCTGCTTCAAGCAGGAGGTTGAACTAATTTGCTTCTGGAAGATTCTTTCAAACAGCATTTCTATGATTCTATGAAGATTTCCATTATTTCTCACTTGTAGCAGTTATGTGGTCATGCATCTACAGTGCATCCAGTATGAAGTTGTTTCTTCTGCACAGGATTTTGCTGCAATGCATAAAAACAGTGGATAATAAAATACCAGTTTGAAGGTCTTTTTATCAAACACTGCTTTGGTGGAAGTATAAGCTGCATAAGGGGTATAAACCCCTTTCCTTTGTCTTCAGTCAGACCATTCCTGACTGCCTCTGGACAAATATGCCTCTTTTAGTTCTTTGGAAATTGCCTTATAGGCTGCAGAAACTTATGGAAAGAAATAATATGTAGCACTGTCCTTTGGGGGATATAATGGTTATTGCTCATATTTACCTTATAAACAGTTGAGTGAAGAGCTACATAAATTCCATGCAATATACAACACAAAATAAATAGAATTTGCAGGTGCAGTTTAATTTACTGATGGAAAACAAATTATTACACTCAAATAATTTGTTTCCCACCAAGGATAGGAAAGTTAGAAAATGAGAGTTATGGTTACACTGCTGTTTGGTTATTTCTCATTTTATGTTTCTTCAGCATGGAGCAGAGGGTATGCATTTCATGTAGGAATTGATGGAACGTGGCAACAGGAGATAGCAGTCACTGCAGCCTGATCTGTTTTGATGAGATACTGAATAACTAATAACTTGATTCTACAGAAACTAAAGGTATCAGAAAAAAGTCTGAAAATAAGTTTTACAACAGACTCAGAAAGTTTTTTAATTTTTCCCAATCGTAGCTGAAACTCAAGTTGATGTCACTGAGAAATCCTCTCCTAAAACCACAACACAATAGAGTTCAGAGAAAAGTACCCTTAATGACTTGCCTTTAGCATTCCCCAACCTTGTCTATCAAACCAGCAGTATTTAGGAACCCTCTGTGGGGAACTGTTTCAAATATTAATGAATTAATCAGGGAAGAACCTCTGGATATTGCAGCTGTTATTTTTCAAGCCAGAGGACTTGTATAATCGATCCAAAAACTCCTCTGGCCAGACAAGCTGAACTGAATGGACAAATGCCAGGTAATATGAGACTGCCTAAGATTTTATAAAGAATAAGATGTCCCATTTGCACCCTAGACTTTTTACTTTTCTATTAAAAAAAAAATAAAATCTACCAGTACATCTGTTCATCTTCGTAATATACTCTTAGGGCTATGAAACAGAGAATGTATCTGAATTAAATAAAGTGGAGAACATTTATTTTTATTAAATAAAAATACCTATGAGGGTCTTCTACATCTTTCTTTTTATTTTCTCAAGTACCTTGTCATTTGCATATTTTTAAACAGAGTCACAGACAAGTTGTTGGAATAAAAGAAGTGCATGTATAGGTGGGTTCAAGTCAGGATCTTCTGACAGAAAACTATCTAGGTTTTATTAATTTACCTTGAACTTTAAGTTATCTTAATATCCAGCAATTCTAACTGAAACAAAACAAAACAGCCAATGTCATCAGCAGATCTGATTATCTGCACACAGATCTGGATAATATTACATAGGATTACAACACTGTTGACTAGGCTAATTAGACTAGTATTTTTTTTTCAAATGGTCATTTTTCCATCTCTCTTTTAGCTAAAAGCTAAAAATAAAATAATGGAATGAACCCACAAGGATACATAAAACTGTATTACCCCAAAACAGGAAGACAGAAGTAGTTCTCATGAGGGAAGCATGCAGAAGATTAGTAGTATTAAAATTATAGTATTAAAATCAGGATTTTTCCAATCCTTACAATACTTCCAATTTTACCACAACTAGCCCATTATCTTAGCCACTAGACTAACAATTTATTCACAAGATAATATGGTTCTCTCTAGCCTTAGCATAGCCTTTATAACGAGCTGAAATAAAGGTGCTCAGTCCAACAAATGGACATCAAGTCACCTAATCCAGTGAGGCAGGGATGGTTAATCTTCATTCCAGATGTGTAAAATATACATGTCTACTTCCGAATAAATGCATGTCCCTAGATCTCTATGGGGCTGATGAGCTCAGAAATGAGAAATGTGATTTAGCTCTCTTCTGGCCCATAGTCTTTTATTTCTTCTCATGGGGACCAAGATACAGTCATATGAGCAGATTTTCCATGTGAAGAAACTCAGACAATGGAGCTGCAAAATGATCTTTCTTCCTATAATTTATGTGTAATTATGTATTATAGACATTTTAGTGAATTTTTAGATTTTTGTCTTTTTCTGAACCACCTAATGCATGGGATTGTGCCATAATAGAGTGAAATGAGTACTTCTGGAAAGAACCAAACAAAGCTGCTGATGATTTTCAGAACTAATTTAACAACCCAGTCTTCAGTGTTTGAGGTTCTTCTGTTCCCTGATGAAAATCAACACAATGACCTTTCCATACCACCATCCAAGCTGAATTGCAAAAGTTACTTTTCCTTCAAATGTTTCAGTCTTTCTACATAGTGGTGACATTGTTTGTTTAGGAGAAGCTATTTTTTCCCTGGAGATATAAATGCATCATATTAAAAGATTATGTATTTTATTACATAGCCTACTTGCTAAAAAGAGGGATGTGCAATAAAGAGGCTGAAAGAAGGTATTTCTGAATGGCATGAAACATTTTAATAGCATCTATTTTAATGAAAACAACTGAATATGTCAATATGACATAAATATGTATCTAGCATTGAAGTATGAAGAAATTGGAAATCAGGAACAAATATTTAATGGGAAGCAGAACTGGACCTTATTTTAGACTGATAGTCAGATTACTGCAGGCAATGTAAATGACTTACAGATCTGTTCATTTCTGGGTTTCTTCCTCACAAAACAAAAGGAAATTCCTTCTTCCTCCTTCAAAATAATCTTGCACCAAAGAATGTTGAGTGGAGATGCAATTCTCCCTTACTGTGCATCAGACTTTGCCCTCTGGTTTAAATAGAAGAGTTGGAAGTGTCAATAAACAATAAAGTATGTCTGGACTTCAATTCCACAGGTGATCCTGACAGTCCCTCGGTAAGTACTCAAGTTTTGTGTTCAATATCCTTCCAACCAAATGTTCTGCAGAGGTAAAAAAACCTCAGTGAAACTCCCAATTTCTCACGAAATTTTTTTTTTTCCACATATTTATGATTCTCTTAGTTTAACCAAGTAGATAGGGATATTAGTACAAAATGAGATTCTCTGTTTTAGGTTGCACCTGCAAAATGCTGGTTGCCACGAGATAAACTACATATACTAGTTGCCATGGGATAAACTACAGTGTCTACATATATATATAACTGCAGATTATCATTATTCTGTGATTCTGTGATGAACTTGTTATGCAAGGGATCAGTGAGGTTTCAGAGAGGATTGTGGTTGTGCAAAGATGTTCTCTGCTCTCATTAGTTTCCCACTCTCCAGCTATTTTGTGTTTTATAAATGGGTAAAAGTTATATCAGAATGTGGCACTGACATTACTGGACACCTTTTTCCCTCTTACAGTCCCCTTCAGCAGCACAGTTCAATGATTTCATCTCCCCAAATGCGTTATCTTATATCTGCAGCAGGTTTTTTATGCCTCAATATGTAGCTGAGGATGGTGAGCAGTGCTGCTGGTTGCAGGAAAGGGAGTATGGCCCAAATCCCCAGCTGAAGTTGAGATAATGAGATCTCCACTCGTCTGGGACCAGTGGAGATCTAGCAAAACAGCCATGGTGAAAATCAAGGCACACTGCACTGCAGATGCTGTGTCAAACAGAAGTGTGTCTGCAGGTCCTGTTTATTGGCTTAGGCTGTGTCATAATAACTATTGAGCGTTTCAAGAGCTGGCTTACATCTGAGTGGTTTGGATGACAGGCCAAGCAAACTCTGGACAACTGTGAAAATACTATCTTGATTTCCCTTGTTTAAATGAGCCTACCCTTTATTTAGTGGTCATATTATAGACTACTGACAATACAACTGTCCAAAATGAGCCTTTCTTTTCTGGAATGAGTTCAACATCTCCCCAGATAAGCCAACAGCAGTGTACGGTAATATTTGGCATCCATGACTGCTCCTTAACTTCACTGAAGCAGATTTGGCTTGCTATGTCTGCAAACTTTGTTATGACTAAGTAAAAGAAAGGTCTGTAAGCAGCAGGGAACATTTCCAGGCAATTCAGACTTGGACAGCATCACCAGTCTCATGTTTTGCTCCTCCAGCCCAGCCAGACTATTCATTTCATGTCACTCAGCTGAGAGAATGGAAGGGTATGTTCTGCACTGACATGCTCTCACATTTTGTGTTCAGGCCATCCAAATATCCCCTTCCTATAGATGCTAACTAATGACAGTGAAAGTTTAGTATTATCCAGTTATTCAGCAGTATTGTCACTCTTCTGATTTCTCTCTTGCCAGAATGAAGATAGTCCCCTTTTTAAACAGATGGGGCTTTTTATTATGATCTGTATTTAATCTAGAGTGGCTTTTCCCTCTGCTCTGCCTGAACATGACCTCACTTTGCTTTATCAGAAACCAATCACTGGGAGTTTTGGGCAGGCAGGAGGAGGATAATAAGTAGGAAAGTATGACCCTGAATAAATAATTTTCAAGGGCACGAATTCTTCCTTTCTACCTCATTAAACATTACTCAAAATTTACCTCCTTTAAACACAGGAATACAAAACTGCTCTATCAGAGCAGAGCAATGGTCTGTCCAATGCATTCTCAAAATCCCAACACTGGCCAACATGGAATGCTTCAAGAGGACTTATAAAACCCCATAATACATCCAATTGGGCAATAATACACCATGGGGGAAAATTTCTAGCAGACTTCATCTGGTGATCAGGTCATTATCTGAAATATGAGAATTGACAACCCTTGTAATTTTTCATTGCATCCAGTGTTACTGCAATTGCTGTTCATCATCATGAAACTATCTGTGTTATTGCTTTCAGTGGGACTAAATATGTTTCCTCCTCTTCATTCATGCTTTAAAAACAGCCACCTAGTGTCACATTAGGTTTTTCTCTAGGTTCCTATTATGCTGTTCTGTATGATGTAGTTTGCAAACATCCGAAATGGTGGATTAAAGATTCATGCCAATGATACCCCAAGTTATTTGTTGCCTTCTGAATTCCCCCAAATAACAGGAAAATTCTTGACTCATGAAGAAGGAGACAGTAAAAGCTAAGCAGATAAATGGAAATAAAACAAAATACTAACTGAAAACTAAAGAAACTTGTCACATATACTGCAAAGATAAAACACTCATACAAGATATGGCTGAACATTTGCAGCTTTTGATCTGACTTTAGACTAAATTCTGGTAACTAATTACCTCTGCAGATATGGGACATCAGTAGTGCTCCTGCAACAAGACCAAATAATTTTATATGCACCATAGACACATAGAGCCACCTGGGACATCTGCTCATCCCCTTCTTGAATGCAACAACTCTGAAAAAAAGAATTAGTTTTTATATAATGTTTTGCACTTTCTATGGTTTCCTGCACAGATATTGTTTCAACCTTCCACTGCTCTAAACTCATGGTTCTGGAAAACAAAAAAAACAGCAGCTAAAGCAGATCTGTGTGAGGTTAAGCAAATTGCACAGATGCACATAACTACACAATAAAAGATGATGGCTGCAGACCAAAGCCCCTGATTCATCCTATCCTTCAACTGCTGAAGACCTGCCAACCTACCATTCTCCTCCTGAAAACATGACAACCTCTTCAGCTCAGACAAAATCTATGTCTATATCTGCAACTGTATTTGTATGGACATAGAGAAAGGTCTGCAGCTTGCAGTAGATGTTGTATGAAAAAAATTAAAGTCTAAAATTAATTCCATCAGATATATGAAATATTATTATTATTTTAAGTCCACATTTCCAGGCAGCACACAAGAGCTAGAGTTGCCAGCTGACATACCCCAAAGAATTACTGTTTCCCAATGTAAAAAGAATATGGGACAAAACACTGAAGATCAGAATGGTGTAAATAGGACTAGAATATGTGGCATCCATCAGTGTTTACTGCAATAGCCAGTCATCTAACTTCATTTTACTGCAAAACATGTGAGCAAAGAGGACATGTAGTGCAGAGATCAATCAGCCTAAGAAGCTTTGGTCTTACAAACAAGCACTTAATGTTCTACTCACTGCTAGGATGATACTACAGCTCAGTCTCTTAGGGTTTGTCTATGCTACTAAACAGGTCTGTGAGTTTTCCATGGTCTTGGGAAAAAGTGACATTGTAGGGATAGCATCCAAGTACTTAAACAATCTTTATTCCAGAAGAGGGTCCAGACTACTTATTGGAAACAGAGCCTGAATTGTGCTGTCCTTCAAATCAAGATAGAGTTCAGTCAGTGTTAGACTAGAATGAAAGTTGCCATGAGTCAAAACCATGCTTCTACTAAACAAACAGGGTAGATGGCTTTCAGAGTGCTCAAGTCTCTTCCTTGACCTGTTGTATTTATTAGTATAACTGTACCTTCAAGTCATGCAATCATCTCAATTTAGCAGGAGTAAAAACTAATTGCACACGTGGCATCTACGATTTCTTCTACACCCCACCAATTATCCAGTAAAACTAATGATCCAAACCATCTTTTGTAATTTTCCCTGTCCTAGAAGCTTTGTTGGGACCAAAAAGGTACAAAGAAGGTCATGGTAGGATGCTGCTGTCTTCTATCAGGAGTGAGCATCACTTACACACTTTGCACGCTTCCCTAACTATACAACGACTCAGATGAAGCTGCATCAGTAAACTGGATGCCCTCAGTGCACTATCAAGGAAGAAAGAAGGCATGAGTTTCAGCATCTGGTCATGCAAGCGTGTCATTTCTGAGGTGTTAGAGCTGGAAGAGACAACACCAATAATCTGCTCTGACATCTTTCTTTAGAGAAAAAAATCAAACATTTGCCCTTTACTTTGGCTTTGTTGCCCTAAGCAACTTCTGCTCGAGCTAGAAATTGCTTCTTTTTAAAGGCAGGGCCAAAACTCTTTAAACACAGTAGGAGTCTACTGGTGTCAATTGGATTTTGTCTAGAGGTGGCTAAGTTTAGCTAGAAGTGTGTTAAGATTTGAATTTGCATATACAACTCTGCATTTGCATGTTTTTCTCCCAAATGTTAATCTTCCTTAAGAAGGGTAGGAAATAATCCAAGCATGCAATTCTCCATTCCCTCACTGAAGCTCCTAGATGCTCATGGGACTTGATGAATCCAGCTCCCCACAGATTCCTTTATTTTAAGTGATTTTTAAATAAAGGAGTATTCTTGGAGTTACTGATCCATTCCCATCAAAACAGCACAGGAAAACATTTTAAAGGCTGCCATGCCTCCAAGAGATTTCTATTGTGAAAAGGATTACTATCTCAGTGGGAATATTTTGGAAAATGAAGACATTTATTATGTTTTTTTTTATTTTTTGAAATACCATTTTACATATTTTTTCCACCGTTCTAACTTATTAAATAACAACAGCAGCAACAATCTCATTTTCAATTTGGAAGACAGAGTAACAAATCAGTCTGCATAAGCTAATGTTGGGATTAAAGTCAATGTCACTACAAAATAGTAATAATAATAGATTTAGTTCATATGTAGAATTTAATAGACAACAATAATTCCCCAAAGATAACCAGATACCACGTCCCTTTGATTTCAGTAAGATTAGTTGTCAGATAATTTTGGGGCACTGAACCTGACTAACCCAGGAGATTCCATTATTTCTGATAGGATTTTTTCCCCTCAGGCATTTTTAGGAGTAATTCCACATCTCATGATCTAGAAAAGTAGCACATGTGACCCACCTCAATGCTGATGAGCAAAAGTATGTTTCAATTTTTAAAGCACTAAATTTGGGATACCAGCCCTTCAGCAGGACTGTGGTCTTTCCTCACTGATAATCCAATATTCACTTTACTGACACTGCCAGCTTAGCATTGTTTCTCAGGGTCAACAGTAAAATTTTTGAGGATCTTAAAGCAGGTTCTAATTCACTTCACAGCTCCCTGACATGCTCTATCTCTGTAAAAATGCCCCAGTTCACTGTGCTCTTCACCAAATATGTTGTTGTAGAGGAATACTCTTTCATTTGTCCTTGGGATCCTACCCTTCACTTAGACTGCAAAATTCCCATTTTACAGACAAGGAGCTAAGTCAGAGAAAAAATTAAGTATATTCCAAAGGTCTGCAACAAGGCAGGGAATTCAGATCCCTTCTTCTGAGACCTAAGAAATTGGGCTGAATTCATTTCAAAAGGTGAGGGCAGCTGAGGAGAAGATCTAGCTACTGAGAGACATCCCAGCATGTCTCTGGCTGATGTGGTTGTACATGAGGATTTGTTTGGCTTGACATCAAAGATTCTGAGGAAGACATTAATCTTCTGGATATCCCGTTAATGGGCATCCCATATTAGCAAAAGCAGGTGGTTTTTAAAATACATTCCTTCAGTATATAAAAGAAAGAAGGGTTATATAGGCTTCCATATCCTTCGTATCACTGTCATTAGCTTTACAGCATATAAAGGTGGGTGTCAGAAAGGAGAATGCTGATTTGTTTGACTGAGAAAATGTCTGTTAGTTGAAAAAGAAAAAAAAAGAACACAATATATTCCTATTGTCTGGAGACATCTGATAGTGATCACTTCATCACTAGGATGAAGTCAGTTCAAACATTAAGACAATTTTACCAATCTGTATTTCTTTTATACATAAAAGAGCTAAATGACAAAGCTGTATTTCTCTGTGCAAAAAAAAAAATAATAAGACTGAGACTTGATGCTGTCATTCAAGTTTCAAGATGATAGCTCTAACAGTTGCCACTATGAATATCTAATTATCAGCTTTTTTTTCACAGAACCAAAATTAACCTGAAATCCTGTTATTGTTATAGCAATGTCTTGCTGTCATTTTAATTTTAGTACATCATTGTAACTCAGTAAGTGCATGCTAGATAATAACAGAGATTCACTCTAATGCTTGTATGCTAGTTCAACATTGCTGATATTCAGTGCTCTGCTTCCTAGAGCCTTGCTTTATTTGCAGTGCAGAAGTACTCCATAGCCCCATGTAATTAGGCATTGCAAAAGACTGCAACTAGCCAAGTGGACTTCCAAAATAATATAAATACAAAAAACATCAGCATTACTTCTCTTCTGCAGGTGAAAAATGGAAGCACACTTTTTGATATTTCAGCAGCTGGATGTTTCAGTGGGAAATCAATCTGCTTTTCTTGCTGCAGGGGATCCTTTCTCAACCCTCCACCCTCTGTCCTTACTGGGGTTACCTGCAGAAAAAAGGTTATTCCAGGTTGCTAGTACTTTTAGCATCTTTCCTATATACTGCTGAACTTACATGACTGTCTTAAACAGCTACTGAATTTATATGGATACACTCTGCTTTTCCCTGACTCTTAATAAAATTCTGAAAAGCAGCCAAGGGTGGGGGCGTGGTGGAAGCAAAAAGATGGAAAAAACAAGATCTTCATTTCATGATATGTTATTTTGCATGAAGCTTGTCTTGAATTTGACAAAAATAGGTTAATACAGATGTTTTAATGAAACATTCTTTAATATGTCTTCTGATATCTTCAACAAAATGTCAGTGGATGCCTGGTCAGCTTTTTTGGACAAGTTGTGTTGATGGGTGAGGCAGAATAACATGCTGACTTAGTAGGGAACTTGGATTCTTAATTTAATTCTTGGAATCTTGGATACATAATTAAAGGCTCTGGATTTTGCTGAGAAATTGTAATTTCTCAGAAATGGGTTCATCCCCACACCACAGCATCTCAGCTCACTGGAGGCAGCACACAATTCAGGATCAAGAAAGCTGTAAGAAATAAACTTGTTAATACTTAAAATTTATTAATACATTAATAGAAATACATAAAAAGAACACTACTAATTCATAATGGCTATATGAAATCTACATGGCTTCTTGGAACTTAGCTTTTCTTGGGACTACATCTAGCTCAACTTGGTCTTAAGTTGGTTGGTATAATATTGTACACACACTTAAAAGATGTATAGCAGAGCAGGAGGAAGGAGATCAGTTTTCACTTGAGTTCTTTAGATGTCAGACTGGGTTTCCTTTTCCAAACTGATTTTTTTTAATGTGTGAAAAAGCAGATCTCATATCTGTGACAAGCAGAAGAAACTGACATTTGGCATTTATGTGAGAATCTTATTTGCATATAACTGGATCCATTTCATGATTTCTTGAGGTGAAGAGACTAGAAGTGACATCTGAAAGAATCACGTCTATGGGCAGACACTCAGCCACCTGTGAAACCTGTGCTCTTGCCAGGGAGGAGAGCAACCAGTTTTATGCCAATAAAAAACCAAATTACTCAGAGGTCACATATTGCTGACTGAGAAATCTGTTTCTGACTTGGGTCTGGTTTTCAGATGCTGACGTTGCCAGGTTAATAGTTAAAAGCAGCAGCTTCATGGAATTTCACAAGTAGAATGGTCCTCCTGGTGTCCTTTGTGCTTGGTTCACACACCAGTTCTTCTGTGTGATTAGTTTTAAGAGAAAAATGGCCCTAATTGGCTTCCTTCTGCACCTCCTGGTACTTAGATGGGTGCTTCCTCTTGTAAGTCAGAGCTTCACTTGGGAAGAAACTCTTCTATCAGGTAATTGAAACTACAGACATAAAATAGCTATCAGTGAATTATTAATTCTGTGTATGGTCTTTGGAGACCGACCCAAGGCAGTATTTAGTCAAAAGGTTAGAAAAAATGGACTCTTGGCTTAAGTCTCAGTTACCTTTGTGGCATTGGTTGTCCTGTGTAAGTCCTATATGAGACTGTGGGAGATGTTCTGCATATATACAAACCCAAGAATATTGTAACAACTTCTGAGGTTCTGTCATTGAAGTGAAATAAATCAAAATTTTATATGCACACGAGTAGGCAGGCACACAAATGTACATAAACATATGCAAACACAGACATAAGTGTGTGTGCATAAAAGAGATTTTTAGGCCAATTCAGGATATTCCCAAGAACTTTCTTGTTTTGTGTCACTGAAGAACAACATCAGATCTACTGGATAAGAATGTCTTATTCATCATAAATAATTTATAAATTTGAAAGTGCATTATCTTTTTTTTTTTTTTCTCAACCTTACTGTTAGGCTTCAGGTTGGCTTTTCTTTTTAAGTGGTGATGATATATCAGAACATATATGCATTACCAATGCCTTTGATTGCTGGGATTTATAGTTTGTTTTAGTTTTGTTTTAATAGAAAATTATTCTATAAGATACAGTTTTTGAACTAGAGGTTGAAAATATATTGCAGATATCTTACTACAGATAAACAATTAGAATAAATCTTTGGAGAACAGTATTTTTGCAAAAATATATCTCCTTGATATCTTCATAATAACCTTTTCCTCTAAAAACAAATCTTTCAACAAATCTTTCTCCCACTTTGCAAGAATAAGGGAAAGGTTATCTAATAGCAAAAAGAAGACAACCACAAAAGTTCTCATGTTAAATGTGGCTGTTATTTTTTATGAAAGCATTACATTCCAATTGACCTAAAGCCTTTGAACTTTACAAAAACATACTGATGGCTGAAAAATTATTTGCAGAAGCTAGTTATTAATTTTTGTTATTGTTCTGCTTTTAAACACTTGAGATGGCAAGCTACTCTGGAGAGGTTTATGCATATACAT